>JAPYZJ010002318.1:0-35003 GCA_030522765.1 Ophioninae sp. B BG-2022a
CGCAGACCGTACTAGACCCTCCGTTCGACCTACCTGCATTCGGTGTGAGAGAGAAAAAATGCTTACGGCGGCCTTTGTTCCGCACTACAGGTCAGAAGGCGGTTTCGGAGGGTTAGCAGAATCACGTTGAGCTCGCGAAGCGGAGTGTGGTAGGTTCAACGGGGGTGTATTCGGGTTATGATATCAAGATGGAGGTTTCGATAGGTTCTATGAAGGCTGGCGGCTTGAGCATAACAAAACAAATGGGTTCTGCGAGGTTGTAACGGGGCTCTAAATTTCGACTCGGGTAGAGGATCTTCTCTTTTGAGTAGCGAAGTGTAAAATCGCGATTTCCGGTTTCATCGAGTGTTCATCCGGAGGCTTCAGGATTTCATAAAGCTTTTTTTGATAAAACTTGTGATAGCGTGCCCATTTCCTCAGTCTCCGATCCTCTAGAGACTGGCTACAAAAGAAACTCATTTGCGCGGAAATCAAACATCTGTGATTCGATTTTCGTTGTGTCTTTTATCAGGATCGATTCTTCGCTCTAACTTCATAGAGAAGACGCCAAATCCCTGGGGTTATCGCGAAGACGTCCGCGTTAAAGTTGATGGAAGATTCCAGTGTGAAAGACTAGCGTCAGTCGAGCTTGAAACGAGCTTTTTTTTACTGTTAATTTTCAATGGCCGTCAAAGCTATAACTGTTTTTTGATACTCTTCAAAGAGAGAGATGGATTTTTCCGTTAATCCGGAAGTAGGTTGATTTATTCTTTTGACTTTTGCAGCTCTACAGACACAGGCCGGATGGTCTTACGCGGAGGACGCGAATCTTCTCGTTGCCGGTTACAACAGGCCTAATTTCGGGAACGCCGGAAGTGGCATTTACCTAGGTAATTATTTGATCGTTTTTTTCTCACTCGATACTTCGATTCCCTTGTAATATGAAATTGTACATGGGCGGGAGTCGAAATTTGTGATAAAATGAACAACTTTGTTTGGGTTTGTTTGGGTTCGATTCCTTTCTATCACGAAAAGCGAGCGAGATGAAATTAGTGATCAAATGAAAAACGTTGTTTGGGTTTGTTTGGGTTCGATTCCATTCTACCACGAAAAGCGAGCGAGATGAAATTTGTAATAAAATAAAAAACTTTGTTTGGGTTCGATTCCTTTCTACCACGAAAGGCACTCGGGATGAAATTTTTATCAAATGAGAAACTTTGTTTGGGTTTGTTTGGGTTCAATTCCATTCTACCACGAAAGGTGAGTAAGACGAAATTTGTGAAAAAACAAAAAGTGTTGTTTGGGTTTGTTTGGGTTCGATACTCTTTTACCACGATAGGCACGCGAGACGAAATTTGTGATGAAATTTTGTTTGTTTGGGTTTGTTTGTGTTTTTTGTTTGTTTGGGCCATTCGAACCCAAACAAACCCAAACCATCGAACCATCGAACCCAAACAAACAAACGAGCCAACCCAAATTTTGTTTGGGTCCGATTTGCTTCTACCACGAAAGGCGAGCGAGTTGAAATTCGTGATAAAATGAAAAACTTTGTTTAGGTTTGTTTGGGTTCGATTCCCATCTACCATAAAAGACACGCGGAACGAAATAAGTAAAAAAATGAACTACTCTATTTCCAGGACGTCAAAGTTTCGCAAATGTGACGATACCGAACACAGCGAGGAGCGAAATGTTGGTCGGGACAATCCCAAAGAAGAATATATCCTCGTCGCCTCATCATCGATTCCGGCCTCGATACGAGTACGATTTGGAGGATGCGACGCGTCCGCTCGATAAGAAAGAACCCAACCTATATCACGACGAACTCCGGCGAAGAAGAGAGGCGCCATCGGAAGAAGACGCAGAAGGAAAGTTTTCAAAAATCGTTCAAAACAGGAGCAACGATTTCGAAAATCCTTCTTTGTCACTTTTCCACGAGGATCTCTCGGCCTACAAATTCTACCAGTTCAACTCATCAATATCACGAAACGTTTGCCACGGTGATTTCTGTTGTCACTTCAACGTTCAAATGAGCAATAACGATCGTAACGAAAAGTATCGAATGATCGTTTACGAAGGTCCGCGAAGATTTCTCGAGCCAGTCACAGCTGGTTTGAACGTTTGCGCAATTGTCTATTGCGCAAACGAATCCTCAACTTCTTGCGGCAGTCTCGAGAAATCCGAAGCGATTTTTAATCTTCTAACGATAAGCGTGACTTTTTCAAATTACGAAAACATTTTGGTAATGCCATCTTCGATCGGTCCTGATTTAATTCCACTGTACGATTGGGGATACGAAGAAAGATGGGAAAATGAAAAACTTCACGTATTAGCTAGTCTAGCAAAACCTACGAAAAATATCGTTACTTGTGGTATATACGGTCGAGACTTTTCCCGTGACTCTTGGGCCAATGAAACCGACTCGAATCTTAGTATGCAATGGGCTACTCTTACAGCCCTTGGAATTGTTTCTCTCTTTCTCCTCTTTCTGTACAGAAAAGGATGGAGAAAACCCTGGCAAAGAAATACTGGATTATCTTCCGAGGCTGGACCCTACCAGAACTTGTAATTTTGATTATTTAACTGTTTTAACATTCGCCTGTATAAATCGTACTTTAAACTGTTTTAACCCCGTAATGGTCACACGGGGTCTAATGGACCCCGCGCAGAGAATTTGTCGCCATTTCCGTTCTGCTTGATTTATTGACGCAAATCTTAGGCGGCCCCTAGACCTACGATAACATTGTACGATACTTTATATTGTGCAATAAGATTGAATGGCGCTCTGAATCCAAACGAGCAATAACATTGCGCATACGAACTGCACAATGTTTTTCGTGTTCAATCGGAGAATAGTATTGGAGAACAATTGGATACATTCGCAGATAAACTCTCTTTCCTTAACTTTTCGATTCTCTTTTTCCGTCATTTTGCAAGCGCGCGTGTACTCCTCGTGACGACGAACGACAGACTGAAAAATATTGCGCAATACTGACCCTACACGATGCAATGAAAAAATATGGTGCAATGAAATATAGACTCGCTCAAACTTTCGCTCAATCATTGCGCAATCTTCAATGTTTACTCTAAACGGTCAATAATATTGCACAATTCGTAATATTGCGCAATAGAATTCTATTTCATATGTTTTTCAAGTAATACGATCGTTTTTTCGTTCGTTTGAAAATTTTAATATGGCGAAAAAACAATTTTTAAAAAAGAAGAAAAAAACCAGAATTTTTATTGAAAAATTCATATAAATTTTGATTTTTGCGATATGGCGAAAAAACCTACGTTATCTTTCTCTTGAAATAGTATATTTTCAAAAAAAAAATATAATTTTCATGAACAGCACTATTTGATACCTGCGAGACAACTGACCCCATTTTGACCATCGCCAACGATTAACCTCCTGAAAACCACAACTTTTTTTTCGGGAATTTAAATAAAAATTATCAGCATCGAATAAATGGGTTACAAAATGTTCTGAAAAAATAGAAAATTTCTTTCTATGTTGTAAATATACTACAGATTCAGTCCGGAGGTTAAATAGTGTTGGAGTTGGTTCAGACAACACATGACGGCACAAGTTTGATTCTTAATCGACTTTTCTACGATATATCCATACAAAATTTGCCTGGGGTCCACTGGACCCCTAGTGACCATTACGGGTTAACCCTCCCTCTGATATACCTCGAATTACCAGTAATTATGCAGTTTGAGGACTTTTCCGAAAAACAACGGAAATTTGTTGTTTTTTTTTATTAATCCCATAAGTTATGGGGTTTGGGAAGACAGGGTATAATATTTCGATGTTTTTTATTTGTTTGGGTTTGTTTGGGTTTGCTAAATTTGGGTCTGTTTGGGTTTGTTTGAGTCGTTAAGTTCTGCGATTAAAATTAAAAACCCAGTCGATCTTAAATTTTTCAGGGTCACCAAAATCATTCTCATACTTATAAGAATATAGGCGTCGATTAAAAAAATGATATTTTGTTACGTATTTCTGGGAACTTCAAAAAGCCATAAGTTATCGAATTAATGAAAAATGTCAGCTTCCCCCGACGGAATATCACTCAATAAAATATAGTAAACAAATTGACGATGAAAAAAAATGGTCTCCTAAATTTTTTGGAAAAGTCCTCAAAAAACTGCATAATTACCAAAGATTTATCGGAAGAAAATTAGCCATGAAGAAAACTACTAACTCGTAGAAAAATTGTGGAGTACCCGCACCTCCATTATTCGTACAGCTGAGAACGCATCAGGGATCGACTGTGTTACAAGCACCCGCGTGCAGAATTATTTTCTCTTTTCGAGTAAAAATAAGAAATCATATTTTCGAATCATCTGCGACACTTTGTGTATGCATATAGGTATAGATTCGTTGAATTTGGGTGGAACGTTTCTGCAACCGGACCCGTTTTATTTTTGTTAACGATGTTTTTTTTATAATAAAGCACCGGCTCGAAAAAAACGTTTGAAAAAAATTTATTCGCTCTGAGCTATTTTTATATGATACTGATTTTATTGAATTTTTCGTCCAATCGTCACTGACAAATTTCGTCCTGATTTCAACATCGATTGTCAGGTATGTTTGTATTTATCAAATTTCGAACAACTTTTTTTCCAAAATATTGTTTCCAAAAATGTCCAATTTCGAAAAAAGTCCTAAATATAATATTTAATATAATATTTTTCCAAAATATCTTTTACCAAAATTTCCAATTTCTAAAACAAATATCCTAAATATAATATCCAAAATATCTTTTTTTCAAAATTCCCAATTTCTAAAAAAAAATATTCTAAATATAATATCCAATATAAAATTTTTCCAAAATATCCTTTTCCAAAATTTCCAAAAAAAATATCCTAAATATAATATCCAATGTAATATTTTTTCGAAAAATCTTTTTCCAAAATTCCCAATTTCCAAAAAAAAAATCCTAAACATAATATCCAATATAATATTTTTCTAAAATATTTTTGGAAAACAAACTTTTTTTTTTCAAGAACGATCACGATAAATAAATCATAGCAAATGGTTCCAATATTACGCTCCAGTTTTTTTCGCTCATCAAATTTCTATCATGTATCTTGTTTTTTCAGAAAAAATAAAAGCTAAATCCGCTGAGATTAAAAATCTATACTTACGATTTGGTAACTCTGTTTCCAACGTGAAATATTAAAAGTTAAAAAAACAATGATTATCGTCTATACAAAAATTCTTATTCTAAGCACTTTTAGTATTATCATCATCATTTTTTTTTCTCAAGTTTGCACTTGAAATTTTTATATATTTATATACATGAAAATACACCAAAAATATGTGTACATCTACGCTCGCTTAAAATACGAATATACGGGACACTTCACTTCGAAGGAAAAAAGAATTTTCTTGCTTTTTTTGTTTCATCCTCAATATTTGCTGTATTAAAAAAAAAAACAGCTGTTTTCAATCACAAAATTCATTTCTTTTTCCAAAGAGCGAAGTATACCCGCGAGAATGATGATTACACAACATTCTCGTCTCCTTTATTCTCGTGAGTACATTTCTTTACAAAACGGAACAAGATAATAACTTCAAAAAAAAAAAAAAAAAAAAAAAACGATCTTTCAAGAGCATTCAAGTATTTTTCTTTCATCCTCGTTCGTTTCCTGTAAAATTCATTTTCCCCAGCTTATCGGGAATCAATTTTTTCAAATTCCAACAATATCCAATCGTGTAAAAAATTATACACGCTGGATTTTGTCAAACGGAATTGTGCGCGTTAACAGCTGCGCCACACCATATATTTCCAACGATAAAATAGTCATTTTCATTTCTCGACCTCCGCAACGGATTTTATCACGACATGCACCAAAAAAAAAAGACGACGAAACGAGGCCTACGTTTAAGTACTGGAATACTCAAATCTTATGACGTACCGAGGGCTGAGTAGGAAACCCGAACTTCGATTGACCAGAAGGCTCAAAATTCTAAATTTTGATAGTCCGAAACTACAAATTTCGTAAAGGTTTACGAAATTTGGTTTGGGTTTGTTTGGGTTCGTTAGTTTGATTTTAAACCCTTGATTTTAAACAAACCCAAAAATTTACGAAGTTTGTTTGGGTTCGTTATTTCGATTTTAAACCCTTGATTTTAAACAAACCCAAAAATGTACAAAATTTGTTTGGGTTCGTTATTTCGATTTTAAACCCTTGATTTTAAACAAACCCAAATATTTACGAAATTTGTTTGGGTTCGTTATTTCGATTTTAAACCCTTGATTTTAAACAAACCCAAAAATTTACGAAATTTGTTTGGGTTCGTTTTTTTCAATTTTAAACAAACCCAAACAAGCCCAAAAATTTACGAAATTTGTTTGGGTTCGTTTTTTTCAATTTTAAACAAACCCAAACAAGCCCAAAAATTTACGAAATTTGTTTGGATTCGTTAGTTTGATTTTTAACCCTTGATTTTAAACAAACCCAAAAATTTACGAAATTTGTAGTTTCGGTATATATTCAAATTCGGAATTTTGAGCCTTCTCAAAATCATTCGAGAGTTCAGATTTCCTACCCGACTCCCCGTACCGATATACGTTTTTTTTATCAATATTTAAAACTACCTAAAAATTTAGCGGTGTAACCGAAGGAGAGTCGAGCAGGTCGATCAAATGAAAAACAAATGCTTCGTAAGATCCTCTAACCGTTGTTCTTAACTATGTACAAATTCTTCGTAATGGGACAATCCCATGACTCATTATCGAAAGACGCATCGAAGACCAAGCAAATATTAGTACCACAGGAAACAGTGTGAAAATAGTTCAGCTTCCAATGACAGTAAGAAGAACGTCGAGGCAAAAAAAAATGATAAAAACGTTTTTAATTTCGACGGAGAAAAAAATCATAATTACGAAAGTGGAATTTTTTTCCTTTCTGTTTAAGGAAAATAACAAACTTCCGTCGATTTTTTTTTTTTTTTTTTCGTAATAGCGAGGAAAAAAAACCTCGGAAATTTATCACTCACACACACACACATTCGTACACACACATACGAAAATCTTCACGATACGGTAAATAAACTTTCCAAAATGGCAAATATTGGGAAGGCAAGAGGAATTTCGTCGCAAATATACGGAAGCAGAAGTGGCCATAATTTCAACGTCAAATTATTTAAACAATCAGATAAACAAATGTTTCACCTTAATTGTTAAGAATTTCCAAAGTTAGAGTATAGAAATTGTATATTTAAAAAAAAAGTGTTTTTTTTTTAATACTGTGGATTTCGCTTCGATACTTCGAAAGAGTTCTTTTTTTTTCTACACGATCGATAAATTAATTGAAATCTTCTTTGATTCGCGTATGCTCCGAGTGATAAAAAAAAGATAATGCAGCAACGTATCGGGAGTACAAATTAATTCGGTCCGTTTTCGAAACGTCTGGTTGTTAAAATTATTTCATAATGACAGCTGATTTCGATGATTTCGGAAATTTTCGACTTTTGGTAACAATTTTCAGTTTATATCGGTTTCAGTTCCGTTGAAAACCTCATTTTTTTTTGTACTGTGTTGAAAATTTTTAATTTTGGGTTAAGTAAGCAGAATATGTGCTATTTACCGCGAAGCAACGTTTAACTAAATGTCACAAATGTCATATTAACCCGTAATGGTCACTCGGGGTCCAGCGGACCCCAAGCGAATTTTGTAGGGATATATCGTAAAAAGGTCGAAAAATTTTTTTTTTTTTGAAAATATTCTATTTCAAGAGTAAAACAGCGTAGGTTTTTTCGCCATATCGCAAAAATCAAAATGTATATGAATTTTTCAATGAAAATTGAGCATTTTTCGTTCGTTTTTTTTAATCGTTTTTTCGCCATATTAAAATTTTCAAACGAAAGAAAAAACGATTGAACTTGAAAAACATATGAAATAGAATACTCGTGTGAGATTTGCGTCAATAAATCAAGTAGAACGGAAATAGCGACAAGTTTTCGGCGTGGGGTCCACTAGACCCCGTGTGACCATTACGGGTTAAAAATATTTTTCAATATATATACTTTTAAATAATTAAAAGCCCAATATTGAATTTTAAAAAATCACGAAAATGACCTTTTTTCGGTTTTTAGGCGTATATCTCCCCTTAATTCGTTTGTATCCTGAATTAGGATTAAAATCACCGAAATACGAGCAAAAACATGACAAAGTAATTATTCAACGTGACAACAGCCCAAAGTCGTGAAAAATGCCACCAAATTCGTAAAAAAAACTTTTTTGAAAACGCTCAAATGAAATATTATACGAAACCCGTCCTATTCTTCAGATATTGCTATTTCTAATTTCACTGGTTGTTCCAACGGTTCCAGCATGATCTAGTAAGTCACCGGTTTACTTATTTCGCAGAAATAAAAAATTGGCTCAAATCTTCGATCGCCCTAAAAAAAACCTCTTTTTCGAGATGGAATTCGAAAATAGCCCGAGGCTGAGAAAAAGTAATAGCCATCGATATTCACACCTTTTATTTCGAAATAAATGATTTTTTACCAAAAAAAAAAATAATAATAATAAATAAAGGGACCGAATAAATTTGACTCCGAATAAAATGAATAAAAAAATTTCGCACTCGCGAAGGCACTCGCCTCGATCGTACAAACCGGAAATAAAATCGAAGTTGCGTAATCACGCAATTTTTTTCTTCGAACAAACGCCAAAGGGCGTCAAATTCAAAAAAAAAGTTCGAGAGAAAGCTATTCATCGAGCTTCGAAACTGGCACACTTTTCAATGCAAAAAATAGAGTTTCGTTCGAACAGCGATATTTCTAAGAGGAAGCACCGGAAGCGACAATAAGGAATCGAGAAGAGGAAAAAGGAACAAAAAATACGAAAATTCGTATTTCGATTTTAAACCCTTGATTTTAAACAAACCCAAAAATTTACGAAATTTGTTTGGGTTTGTTGAGGTTCGTTATTTCGATTAAAAACCCTTGATTTTAAACAAACCCAAAAATTTACGAAATTTGTTTGGGTTCGTTATTTCGATTTTAAACCCTTGATTTTCAACAAACCCAAAAATTTACGAAATGTGTTTGGGTTCGTTATTTCGATTTTAAACCCTTGATTTCAAGCAAACCCAAACAAACCCAAACAAGGAAGCACCGGAAGCGACGATAAGGAATCTCGAAGAGGAAAAAAGGATAAAAAAAACGAAAATTCGAAAATTCGAACCTCAATCGTCTCTCTGTACGCCGATGAAAGATTCTCGAAGGGGTAAAACGAGCGAGGACTGTCGTATTTGTCGAGTAGTTTCTTCGTCTTCGAGTCGATTAACCGAGGCAAAATCCCCGATAGAACCAGTGGAAGCTCGAGCTGAAATTTCTCCCAAATTTTTCGATCTCGTAGCTTCATTCGTAAGCGAGCTTTGTCTCTTAATCCCCCGTAAAAGATTTTTCGACGTTGACGCTTTTTTCGTCAAACGATCGTTTTCGCATTTGGCATTATTAATTCTCGAAATTTTCGACTCGACATTTTTGAATCTCGTATCAACGCTGGAATCGTTAGGAACCAAATTTCGAAGTTCAGAAATATTTGATCGTTCAGAATTCGGACTGATGATTGAATCAGACCCAGAAGCGAGATTTTCCAAATTTTCGGTTCCATCAGATCTGGAAATTTCCGCAATCGCGAAAGACGAAAAATCATTGGAGGAATCATCGTTAGATTCCACTGTATTCGGTTGATGATCAGTTTCCAAAAAAACGCCTTCATTTTCCGAGTCTTTGCGACCGGAAGTAGCTCTAATGGGGGATTCTTTCGTTTTATCGATAGATCTCCCGTACCAATTTTTGTCTCTTTTTCCAGGACGTTCGTTGGAAGTTCTCGACCATCGATTTTTAGCTAAATGATGCTCGTGACGAGTATAAGGTTTCCAAGTCGTCGTCGTAATTCCCGTTGACCTTGACGCCGCTTCTTTTGACCTTGAACGTTCCACGCAACTGTTAGAATCATTTTCTGCCAGCAAAGCGTCAGTTTCTACGTATTCCAGCTCGAAATTTGTCGAATTTTGATTTCGCGATGATTCCGAGTCGTGATCGTTTCGAGAATAGGAATTATTGGTGAATCTTGGCGAAGCGAAGTCTGTTTGGGTCAGAAGCGTCGATGGACACGAATTTATCGGAACTTGAGGTCCTGGAACGCTACAACCATCACCATCGGACCCATTCGCTCCCGATCTTATATCCGTATCCGGTTGACTCCCAGAGGCTTCTAAAACTATTCCACGAAGCCCCGTTGTACCAATTTCGCTCGATGTCATCTCCGATACGTCAGCACCGAGGAAACGAGGATTCGGCACTCGGACTATCAAATTCTCGCAGGAAACGTAAGGCGGTGGTGGACCCTCTCGAGGCGGCTCCGATATCACCTCCGAATAAGGTGGTGGCTCTGTCGGCCTACCCACGAATTGTACACCACTGTTTATGTTGTACATTATATTCACACCTGGAAAACCCATCATTTTTTTTTTTTTTTTTTTTTTTTTTTTTTTTTTTTTTTTTTTTTTTTTTTTTTTTTTTTTTTTTTTTTTTTTTTTTTTTTTTTTTTTTTTTTTTTTTTTTCGTTAAACTCGAACGAGAATGTTTCGATTTTCGTACGAAAGAATTCTATTGACTAGGAGTATCTCTATCGAAAGAATTTTCAGCCAATTTTAACCCAAACAAACCGATCGTTTTTTTTTTTTCGATAAAGCTCTTGGTTACACCGGAAACGGTTCTTTTCTTTAAACTGGAACGAGAATGTTTCAATTATCGTACGAAAGAATTCAATTGACCAGGAGTATCTCTATCGAAAGAATTTTCAGCCAATTTCAACCCAAACAAACCCAAACAAACCGATCGCTTTTTTTTCGATAAAGCTCTAGGTTACACCGGAAACGGTTATTTTATTGAAACTCGAACGAGAATATTCCAATGATCGTACGAAAGGATTCAATTAACTTTTCGACAACTTTGATTTTCACGAATTAATCACCAAACAAACCCAAACAAACCCAAACAAACCGAAACAGCCGAAACAAACCCAAACAAACCGAAACAGCCGAAACGAACTCAAAAAAACCGAAACAGCCGGAACAAACCCAAACAAACCGAAACAGCCGAAACGAACCCAAACAAATCCAAACAGCCGGAACAAACCCAAACAAACCCAAACAGCCGATAACTATGATCAAAACAAAGCAAACATTTATCGACCCTTTTCAAAAATGACGAAATGAAATTTCAGCAAACTTGTCTTCGCGAACGAGAAATAAAAATCCGACACGATCTTTAGAGCAAATTGGACCTACACCAATCCGAATTTTTTGGAGTCGTCCAATGATCAAGCGACCTGACCATCTCGCGGAAAAAAAAACATCGCCCTCGCAAGTAAAAGTTCGAAAGGAGCCAACCTGTTTTACGTATTTCTATTTTGAAAATACATCACATAACCTCGCAAATTTTCAAAATCCGTTTTCTCGGCGTCGATTGAGTTTCCGGCGAAAAATCGAGCATCGTCTTTGTAGAATTCACAGAGACGGAAATAGATTTTTGAATTTTATGATAAAAAAAGTTTCGTCCTTGAGAAATTGCGGTTTTTAAATTTCGACTACCTCTCTCGCATTCGCGTGTCACATGGTACGTCTTCGACATGACCTTGAGGCATGAACATTTACAAATTTGGAAAAATCGATCTTTTTTTTTCCATAAATTTATAGTTCGATTTTTTAAGAATATTGTGTCCAATTTTTACAGCGAAATTCCAAGAATTCTCAGAATTTTCAAAAATTTCGAAAATTCAATTTTTTTTCGAAATTCAAAATATACTTAGACTGCAGACTTTACTAAGCTGCGATTTGTTAAATTTTGCACATATTTCAAAAATCCTGGTTCACGGGCAGCTTACGAATCTTGCCTTTAAGAATTTTGATTTTTTTTTTTTTTCGGAAAAAAAATAAAAATCCGAACAATTTTTTTTTCGATTTTTTATTTTTTTCTTCGTTTTTTGATTTTTTTCTTCGATTTTTTATTTTTTTTTCGGATTTTGATTTTTTTTTTTTGGTTTTTGATTTTTTTTTTTTGGTTTTTTTTTTTTTTTTTTTTTTTTTTTTTTTTTTTTTTTTTTTTTTTTTTTTTTTTTTTTTTTTTTGATTTTTTTTCGGATTTCAATTTTTTTTCGGATAATTACAGCGCGAAGGCGAACTCTAGCAGTGCGGCAATTTTTTACGAGCAGCAATTACGAAAAATAAGCGAAAATTTGGAAACGCTCGTATCTCGAATAAAATCGGGTTAAGCAAAGTGAAAAAGGGACTCACCACCCGGATAAGCAGCGTCCGCGGTTCTGTTGAGGTAAACGTCAAGGTCGTAGAGCGGAACTGCCCGCCGGCCGCAAATAACGTTCCGAACGGTGGGGGCAATGTTATTCTGTTGCGAGCATCTCGAATTCATGGCCCTCTTGATTTGTACTCTGCATATGGCTATCACTAGAATAGTCACTATAAACATGAACGCCAACGCGCAACCTGAAAATTGTCGACACACGAAAACGTTGAAACTTCATAATTACCGATAATTCGATTAATTTCGATTAATCAGTATTTTTCATAATTACCGATAATTCGATTAATTTCGATTAATCAGTATTTTTTATTATTGCCGATAATTCGATTAATTTTGATTAATTTGTATTCTTCATAATTACCGATAATTTGATTAATTTTGATTAATCAGTATTCTTCATAATTACCGATGATTTGATTAATTTCGATTAATCAGTATTTTTCATAATTACCGATAATTCGATTAATTTATATTAATCAGTATTTTCCATAATTACCAATAATTCGATTAATTTCGATTAATCAGTATTTTTCATAATTACCAATAATTCGATTAATTTCGATAAATCATTCTTCATAATTACCGATAATTCAATGAATCAGTATTCTTCATAAAAACCAATAATTCGCTTAATTTCTATTAATTAGTATTCTTCATAATTACCGATAATTCGATTAATCAGTATTCTTCATAATTACCGATAATTCGATTAATCAGTATTCTTCATAATTACCAATAATTCGATTAATATCGATTAATCATTATTCTTCATAATTACCGACAATTCAATTAATATCGATAAATCATTATTCTTCATAATTACCGATAACTGTGTAGAAAGCCGTCTGGACGTAGCTTATCTCGTGATTTTCATGAGGCCAAGGACGCAAGCCAAAAGTGCCACTGCAATTGCGATGATCGCAGCACCACTCGGGTGGGATGCACCTGTCCTCGCACAATATCTTGCCGAGGCATGGATTGGGTCCACATCCTGCGGCGGGGCTTTCGTCTTCGCCTTCCTCGCAGTCGGGCTTCCCATCGCAAACGTATCTTTCCATGATACAATTTTTCGACCGACATCTGAACCACTGAGATGCGCAGTAGGTCGGTCCTGAGACCAAGTCTGAATTATAAATCTTCATTTGAAAATACAGATCGAAAGCAACTTGACCAGTTGTTCGGTGGAAGACCGTCTTGGAAAAAAAACTTGGGGAGAATTCTTACTGCGTTCAACGGAGAGGAAGACCAATGCGGACAAGGTATTCTGTTGACCCAAGGACTTTTGCGACACTGCTATACACACGTAGTCTCCGGCATCTTTTTCCGCCAAACGCTCGAACCATATCCAAGCCGTGTTCCTGCTCTGTCCTCGCTCGATGTTTCTAAAAAGAGTCCATTTATGTTTCAAGTCAATTTTAACCTGTAAAAACAGTCCTTTTATGTTTCAAGTCAATTTTAACCTGGAAAAACAGTCCTTTTATGTTTCAAGTCAATTTAAAAAGAGTCCTTTCATCTTTAAAGTCGATTTTAACCTGTAAAAAGAGTCCACTTATGTTTCAAGTCAATTTTAGCCCGTAAAAAGAGTCCATGTATGTTTTAAGTCGATTTTAACCTGTAAAAAGAGTCCACTTATGTTTCAAGTCAATTTTAACCCGTAAAAAGAGTCCATGTATGTTTTAAGTCAATTTTAACCCGTAAAAAGAGTCCATTTTTGTTTCAAGTCAATTTTAACCCGTACAAAGAGTCCATTTATGTTTCAAGGCAATTTTAACCTGTAAAAAGAGTCCTTTTATGTTTCAAGTCGATTTTAACCTGTAAAACCAGTCTATTTATGTTTCAAGTCAATTTTAACCTGTAAAAACAGTCCATTTATGTTTCAAGTCAATTTTAACCCGTAAAAAGCGTCCATTTATGTTTCTAGTCAATTTTAACCCGTACTAAGAGTCCATTTATGTTTCGAGTCAATTTTAACCTGTAAAAAGAGTCCTTTTATGTTTCAAGTCGATTTTAACCCGTAAAAAGAATCCATTTATGTTTCAAGTCAATTTTAACCCGGCATGCGTATACTCGGTCTTCAGAGCAGTGAAAATTAACTCCCGAAATGATTCTCTTATATTTTTAATTTTGATCAATTTTTATGTTAATAATAATCGAATTCTCGTTAGTTAAATCAAATTTTAACGGAATAAAAATGATGTCACAAAAAACGGTTTTAAACTTCGAACGCGGAACACCGTTTGGCTACGTAAGGGTTCCACGGAACCTTTACGTACGTTCTAATCCGCGGGTTCACCTTTCGGGAACCGCTGGATTAATAAGCGCGTTCCAAGCTAGATTTCGTTGAAACAAAGCCTAAGCCGATCGTTTGGAAGAACAAACGATATCTTTGAATTCCAAAACAATCTAACGTATTCTAGCAATTCGTAAATGTAATATATTACGACGGATCATTACGGTTTTTCCTTGCCGAGACGCGGGCGCTTCCAATCGACGGTGTAGTCGAACGGCGCGTCGTCGTCTTTCTCGCTGTTCTGATTGACGACGGTGCACGTCATGTTCAGCGGTTCGTTCTTTTTGCGCAGAACGAAGCGTTTGCCGGGTGCGCGAAGAGGCCATTCTTCGCTGCGCGGATGAACCTCGAGCCTGACGCGCGGTTTGCCCGACCAGGTGTTTTGGCCTCCGTTGGCTTGAGCACCTGTGCCGTCAGAATACTCGGCTCTAAGGCGACATTGATTCGCGCGCGCAATATATCTTTCCATCAAAATTCAAAATTCAAAATTCAGAATTCAAAAAAAAAAAAACAAGATTCAAAAAAAAAAACAAAAAATGAAAACTCCGAACCAACGTAATCATCGTGATCCCAATTGAATGACGAATCATTTGAAGCGTCGTAAATTCGGTGACTCGGAATTTTCATCGTTTCGTTGTTTTCGTGAAACCGCGGAACGACGGGGGTCATTAATAACCAAAAAAAAAAAAAAGGTCGAACGGAAATATACCGTCGTTCGCGCAGTTTTGAGGTTAAGCGTTACGCGCGAATATGAAATAATTGAAAATTTTGTAAACTCACACTGCAAACTATTCGCCAAGCCCAAAAGGGTCAGTAGGGATGCAACGAGATATTGCATCGTGTCGCATCATAATATTACGCTGCAGCCGCGTTGCGTTACGACGTAAACTGTAAAGCGTGAAACACTAGGCGCACGAACGTACCGTGAATGCGGAACGCTCGCGCATGCGCATGTGTTCTCGGCCGAGTAGACGCGATACACGGCTAGCGGGATCGATAATGGAAAAATGTAAACAATTGTGATTTTCTCGGGTTTCAACGAAACGGGGTTATTTTCAGTTTCGGGAACGACCGATAGTAGCTTATTTTACGATCGGTGAAAAGATTGTTTGGGATGTTAAGAAATTATTAGAATGTGTAGGGTTTTTTACCGATGGAGCAGATGACGCTTCGGCTTAAGAGGGAACTACTGCTTCTCCACCTCTCTTAAAATGGCGCCGGAGATACTGAAAATTCCGAAACGTGCGCCACCCCGGCATTCGGCAGAACTAAATGGCGAAATCGTAAACAAAACTTACAAATTATGATTTACCACGAACTTTATAAAATATAGCACAAAATAAAATGTTTGAGGTTCAAAAATGTTTTTTGAATACTCCTACGCGGCTTTTCTCCCCTCGAAATCGTCATAACCAAACTTTTTATTCTACAGCTTTTCTATCACGACGCTCGCGTGGTAATAAAAACTGTGTTTTTCGACTTGACAAATTTGGGGTGAAAACAACCGTTTATTTATCAATTTTATATTTTCTGGTCATATTTCATGAAGTTTTGAAGCATCGTTTAGGAAATCCGTGGGAAACCATTTTTCCATCGATCTTACCGACGGAGTCGCGACGGGATTTGATAATAATCCCTGAAATCCCCAAGGAGTTGGGGATTTGTTTGCATTCATTTTTCGAAAAAAAAGAAGAGATACTTGTTGTTCTCTGTTGAACCGTGAACAACCGCTATTTCTTCTTTTGTTAGAATCTCCGAATTGTCCAGTTTGGACAAAACTTGTCTAGGGAATTTTTACCGACCGAAAATGGGACACGTGACCTTGAGGACTCGTGAAACCGGAACAGGAAATCTGATACAGGAAATCACCAGGGCTGCTATAATTAACCAACAAATTTGTTTCTTCGGCTCCGCCAAGACATTTATTTATGGACAAATTCGTTTCGTGCGCATGAATTTCTACTTCGTGAATTTTCATTTTCAAGAATCGATGTTTTATCCACAGGAATTTGGACTTCACGACGCCAATATCACCGTTTCGATCAATCCTAACCTAAATGGTTGCCAAGTTGACTCGAAATTAATGTATTCGTATTCGAGGAAAATTATCACCAAAGGCGATTTATAGCCGATATATTAACAATTCGAGATACTCTTGTGTTTCATCGGAAATCGTGTTGTCCTATCGATGTTGATTCATCATTCTCCTACCAATAACTACCATCATATTAATTCCCTTAATTAATAACACGCGAAGCTTTAACCTAAAAAATCATTTTCACCGAGTCTCGAAAGCTTAAAAACGACCTCGCCTGCGAACAAACCCAAACAAACCCAAACAAAAACGTATCATTGTCGAAAGTGGCGTCCTCTCGATCCCATGGAATAGCTCTTGGCATCTTAACACATTTTTAATCGACGAATAAATAAAAGGGACGCCGCAAGACCGCGGAACGTAATGTACAATTGCTAGACGATAAAACAGAGAGGAGCGGAAAGGATGGAGAAAAAACTACCCGGATAGCCAAGTACCGCAAATGTACCGCAAATGTGGAGTACGCCGTACCGGTACCGTGGCCATAACGTACGTGCGTACATTCCCTCCGCATTGACTCCACGGCGTACCGGTGAGCCGTATCCCAAATGTAGCGCCACCGTACCTCCACGGCATGGAGCTACCGTGGAGCTACGGTAGAGTTACTGTGGAGCTACCGTGGAGCTACCGTAGAGTTACCGTGGAGCTACCGTGGAGCTACCGTAGAGTTACCGTAGAGTTACCGTGGAGCTACCGTAGAGTTACCGTAGAGTTACCGTAGAGTTACCGTAGAGTTACCGTAGAGTTACCGTGGAGCTAGCCTATATACTTTTGAGATATTCGCCTACTGCCACGGAGTTGGTACCGTAGCGGTACGGCGTACTCCACATTTGCGGTACGCCGTACCAATGGTACGCTCGGCTATCTAGATATCTCCTAGCGATCCTTTCACATCTGCGTCGCGAAAGATTACGTAATCGCTGAAAATTAAATGCATCCGAATAATCGACAGTTTACGGTCGCTCTCGTTCCTACCGAAAGATCAGCAGAGTCCCTCCTCGTACTCGTCCCCCTCCTGTGATTTTTCTACCGGACTCTCGGTCGCTTCAACATCCCCGGTCGATTCCTCTTCGCGTCGAGGCATCTCTGGCTCGTCCGAAGACACCGCGGTCGAAACGCTCTGCCCCGGCTTCGCCTCGCTCGAACCCTGACCATATCCAGCAAAGGTACTCAATTGTTCATTTCGTGTTCGAGGGTACTAGGAACGTGCCGAAAAAAACGATAGCTCTTCGAACATGTGGAGTGTAATACAAAAATCGCCAAGTTTCTTTCGAAGATTTTTGGCTGTTTTGAATCGTATCTTTACATTTTCTCGAAAACACTTCCTCGAAGAGCGGATTCTCGAATCGATATTTACCCGAATGACACTTGTTGGAAAAATAAATACAAAATAAAGTGAATTAATTTTGCAATTAAAAAGATGGGCATGTGTTTGGGTTTGTTTGGGTGTGTGTTTAAGTTTGTTTGAATCTGTTTGCATTTGTTTGGGTTCGGTCGGGTTTGTTTTTGTTTGGGTCTGTTTGGGTTGGGATTTGGGTTTGTTTGGGTGTGTGTGTGTGTGTGTTTGAGTCTGTTTGGGTTTGGATTTAGATTTGATCGCGTGAGTGTATGTATTTGAGATTGTTTGGGTTTGTTTGTATTTGTTTGGGTTCGGTTGGATTTGTTTGTATTTGTTCGGGTCTGTTTGGATTTGGGTTTGTTTGGGTGTGTGTTTTTAGGTCAGTTTGGATTTTTTTGGTGCGTGTGTATATTTGAATTTGTTTGGGTTCGTTTATTTGTTTGGGTCTGTTTGGCTTTGTTTAGGTTCGGGGAAGCGTTCATTCGAAGAAATGTCATTCAGTGATCCGGGTTTCAGAGAAGTGTCATTCAAGGAAAAGTATGAGTACCATTTTCAATAGCGTATACAACAAAAAATTCACACCTATAATCGATTATTTTTCAGTTCTTTCTCTACGTAATTTCTTAAACAGTTGCAAAAGTGAATACTTTTTAATCCACTATTTTGTGTAAAAGAAAAATGCATTCGCAGCAATGTTCCCAGATACAATGTAAAGTCATCAATATTTTTAGTTTCTCACATGATATCTAGTGTCAAAGATTCCAACTTTTTTACGTGCCGAAATTCATCAAAATTCGATATCTCGACAAAAAAGATTTCACGAATTTCAACAAGGGTCAAAGGTAACTGAAAAAGTCTTCGCTACGTTTCAAACCCAGAAAAGCTCGCTAAACCCAAACAAGCGAACAGTTATCTTTCCGATGATGTTCGAAGGGACATCTTTTTTTGTTCGGAGCGTTCCAAAGGGCGCGAAAGAATTCAGAATCAGCGTAATATTACATGATTGACTTCTGCCTCTACGGTCGTGGCAGGTGATTCGAGACTACTCGTAGCGGGAGATACATAAGAGGGTGCGGCATTGGCTCTGACACCAACCGGAGGAACGGCGTATTCCTGGCTGGTTGGTAGCGGCAAGTCTCTGGCGAGTTTAGCGTACTCGACGTCCATGTGTTTGATGAAAGAGCTATTGAGTGCGGTCCTCGCCATGTTGGCATCCTCGTTGTCGTAAGCTTGCAGCAACATCTCCAGGGTTTGTATTTCGGGAACTTCGCAATAATTGCCCCATTCCTTGAAAGCCTTTTCGGCTGCGACTTGATCACCCCGAGCCAATTGTACAAGAACCAAAACGACCGCCAAACGTCCAACCGACGGGGCGTACTCGATGGCCTGATGCATACCGATCTCGCGCCTTATAGCGTCAGCTGCCTCGTCGTACATACCGAGCTTAACCAGGATACGCGCCGCTTTGCTCATGTACTCCGCTGCCTGACGCGGACTGTCCTCACCCTTGCGACCAACCGATTCTTGCAGTTTTTTTATTTTCTACTTTAATACCAAGCCCGCAGAAACTTTCGGATCTTAACCTCATCCACATTAACCCTCAAAAGCTAAACTGAAATTGTTTGGCTTTTTGAACAAGGGAAATCATTGAGTATTAACAGTAATAGAAATTGTTTGGCTTTTTGAAGAACCGAAATCATCGAATGTTAACCCTAATAGAAATCGTTTGGCTTTTTGAATAGCGGAAACCATCAAATCGTAAGCCAAACAAACCCAAACGGACCGACATCGTTTGGCTTTTTGAATAACCGAAACTATCGAATCTTAACCCAAATAGAAATTCTTTGGCTTTTTCAACAATGGAAACCATCAAATCTTAACCCAAACAGAAGAAATCCTTTTGATTTTTGAACAACCGAAACCATCAAATCTTAACCCAAACAGAAGAAATCCTTTTGCTTTTTGAACAACCGGAACCATCAAATCTTAACCTAAACAGAAATCCAATCTCAACCCAAACAGAAAAAACATCTCAACCCAAACAAACAAACCCAAACAGAAATCAAATCTTAACCCAAACAGAAACCCCTTGACTTTTTCGACAACCGAAACCATCAAATCTTAACCCAAACAAACAAACCCAAACAGAAATCAAATCCTAACCCAAACAGAAATCGAATCCTAACCCAAACAGAAATCAAATCCTAACCCAAACAGAAGTCAAATCCTAAGCCAAACAGAAATCCTCTATCTTTTTCACCAACCGAAACCATTCAATCTTAACCCAAACAAAAATCCTTTGCTTCTTTCACCAACCGAAACCATTCAATCTTAACCCAACCAAAAACCCTTTGTCATTTTCACCAACCGAAACAATCAAATCTTAACACTTTCAAACTTACCATAACAATCTCAGCTGCGCGCTGAAAGAGTGGGAGCGCTCCTTTGGGATCGGTGCTTTCGATCATCTTTCCGGCTTTATCGAGAACAGTAGCGCCAGACTCGGGCGAGCCGTGTTGTTGATAGAGAGAGCAGGAGGAGTGTGCCATCTTTGGGATTTCTGCGAGATCGCCGGTGTCTCTGCATATCAGCAGGGCCTGCTCCAGATTTCTACAAAAGTCCAAACAATCCCCTAGAACGCTTGGCGTCGACAAACAAACCATTCTTGTCGGTTGGTTGCCGCTGCGGACTTACTTGGCTGCGTGGAACCATCTGTGTTCGTCGAATGCTCAAAGTTAAGGAAAAATATTTTTGTGGCATTAGAGTACCGGTTTGATATTTGAGATATTCTTTTTGACGCAGACTAATCATATAGCGAAACATGTCGAACTGATTTTCCAAGATTTCGAATATACGAATTAAAATCAATAAATATTTAATAATTTTATCCAAGTGAAAACAATTAGTCGACAGTTTATCATAAATAATTAAATAATTGATTAATAATCATTGCATCGATTCTACCGTAACACGTGGACTTTTTTCAGCGGCGAAACAAATGGATCGAATAAGAAGAAAGACGCTGTACTGTTGAAACACACCGATACCATATAGCCAATTTAGCTATCATTTGGAAAAGACCTCGTTGGTAACGGCAAGAAAAAATGCATAAAGACGCAGGGTTCAAAGGATACGATCTGTTCTGCTTATAGCAGTCCGCCGCTTTGAGGAGAGCGTCCTTGCACTGCTTGTAAGATTTAGCTATGCGGAAACAGGTAGCCGCATGAGTGTATTCGTCAGCGGCTACCTCGTAGTCTGGTCTCCATTTCAGCAAAGTTGTTTTCAAACTGCCAACGGAACGGTCAATAATTCTTATCGGGAGGTCTTATCGAATCTTAGTTTACGGAATGCTAATTTGTTTGTTTTTCTAATTTTCTGATAATAATAATTATATAAATTCATTAGTATCCAAATTATTAGGTCAAATAATTAATTAGTTTTTCATAACTGTACACGGATTTTTTGTTTTGTTTAACTATTTTTGAGAATTGTACGATTCGATTTCATCATTTCGGTGAATTTTTTTTATCACCCCAGAAATTCGATGTCTGTCTTGCTTTTTGGAAATTTTCATCCGTAGAATCGATTTGTTTTGTTTTCATAAGTTTACTTTAATAATTAGTATGAAAAGATTTTATTTATGCTTCTTAATCATTTTTTATAATCATTATATCAGAAATGCACCAACGGTAGTGGATAGGCAGTCAGGTCAGGCTGCAGCTCCGGCGGTCACCGAAGTCAGGCTGGTGCCGGAGAAGCCACTGATTAGCTGTGTTTCGGCTTAACCATTGATCAGTGACCGCGAAGCTGATTTTTCTGGGACCTTGGTTTACGTACTTTAACCAAAAGTCTGTATATCGAGGAATCGATAGCGTGTCATAATATCACACGACGAAACATTACCGAACCAAAATATTACTGTTTGGGCTTGGTTTGGTTTGTTTATATCTTTGTTTGGGTTTGTGTCTTTGTTTGGGTTTGTATCTTTGTCTGGGTTTGTATCTTCGTTTGGGTTTGTTTGTATCTTTGTTTGGGTTTGTTTGTATCTTTGTTTGGATTCGTTTGTATCTTTGTTTGGGTTTGTTCGTATCTTTGTTTGGGTTTGTTTGTATCTTTGTTTGGGTTTGTTCGTATCTTTGCTTGGGTCTGTTCGTATCTTTTTTGGGTTGGTTTGGGTTTGTTTGGGTTCACTAGCAGCTGTCGATTTCCTCCTTCCTTTTCCCTTCCCCTCAGCTTTGAATTCTAGTTTTTTCAGGCACAAGATAAAAATTTCATGATTTTTTCGGCAAAGTGCTAAAACCAGTTTTAACGGTTTTTTTCAGCTCATACGAGCGAATATTTTCGCGATCAGAAAAACACTATTGAAAATCGTATAAATATACCTATGCAGGAAAAAATAGGACCAAACAGACTCAAGGTATAATCGTATGGTTTTTCGAGATGCGCATGCGCGTACATTTTTCACCGAAACCCGAAAATCAGAAATCTTGTTTTTCGATATTTACGAAAATATTTACATAAACAGTTCAATTATTCCGGCCATCTTTTTTTTTTACCAGTTAAAGCTTTATGCGTGCACTTTTATTTCTGAATTCGGGAAAAAGTTTAATTTTTGAGTGAATTCGAACGAAACGTCACAACGTTGGTATTTATCGACGTTCCAATAGGAAAAGCCTATACGTCATCATGCGTCGTCATTTGTCACAGGATAGGCATATTTATGAATAAAAGAGAGAGAAAGAGAGATAAAAAATGAGAGATAAAAAAATTAGTGATAAAAATACAAAACCTTGCCTTTTTTCCGCTTGTCTAATGTGCGCGTTGCCCTCCTCGATTTTTGACATTTTTCTGCGAATGATGTCGATGAAATTGACCTTTCTTGGCCTTTCCCAAATTCGCGTATTTCCGGTCGCGGAATAAAGTCGCCGTTGAACGTTGACAATGCCGGGACAATATTCGGCAAGCGGGATGAAAAGCTAAACGACAAGGAGACTTTTAAAGCGAACGAGAAATAGATCGAAAGTAATGAGAATTGCGTGCCACCCCTGCATATGCCAGTGAACTAGTAACCCCGTGGGCACGGTTTTACATACAAGCTTGGAAACTCTGTTGTTCACGTGGTTCCTTTAACGAAGTTACGCCGCGAGAGGCGCTGCGATCGAGGAGCCTGAATGCGAGAGAGACAACAATAATCGCTTTCTCGTACAAATCCTTACGATTTTTCAATCATCGGTTAACTTCTATCTGAAGAATAAATATCGCGGTTTGACATATTTTCTATATAGTAAAGCTGCCAAAACGTCAAACATTTTCTTCAGATAAAAGTTATCTGGCGGTTGAAAAATCGGATTGATGACTAAGTTCGATAAAATAA
Source organism: Ophioninae sp. B BG-2022a (assembly GCA_030522765.1). Lineage (NCBI taxonomy): Eukaryota > Metazoa > Arthropoda > Insecta > Hymenoptera > Ichneumonidae > Ophioninae sp. B BG-2022a. The sequence goes on from JAPYZJ010002318.1 coordinate 23,424, forward strand.
ACGGTAGTTTGACTAGCCGAGTACGCTCTCCTCGATCGAAACGCTATTTGCGGTGAGCTTGAGAAGCTTCGGAACGGCAGAGAAGAAATGGCGGGTAATTCAAATTTTGTTATTTTTTAATTTGAATTTTGATCGTTATTTAATAATAACGCAATTAAGTAATTAAAAAGTAATTAAAGATGGGGTTATTGAGTAATTAATGTTTCTGTTGGCTGTTGGTAATTATTAATTAGGAATTGATTACTTAATAATTACGAAATAAAAAGAAGTTAATATTGAAGAATCATATTTTGCGTTTGTTCGGGTTTGTTCGGGCGGGTAATTCAAATTATGTAAATATTAAATTAAATCAAACCAAATTCAATCATTACTTAATAATTACCGTTTTAAGTAATAGTTCATTAAAATAATACGCCATTAAGGGGGGAAACCACACGAGGAAGCTGTTTGACCCAATTAAGTAATTAAAGTCGTAGTTATCGAGTAATTAATATTGGTAATCATCAATTAAAAATTAATTACTCAATAATCACCAAATTAAAAAAAGGTTATATAATATTGAAAAACCATATTTTTCGTTATCTCTCACCTACAATTGTCTGCAAAAACAAGGATAAGGATCGTACATCAATATAACGATATAACGTTTTGTATTGAATTAGGAATTACAATTTTCAACTTCTTTGGTGTATTGTTCCTTCGGCACGTAGCCTTTCGCGAAGGAGACAATTTTCGGGAATCTTCGAACTTCCTCCTCGGGTATGTGATCCAAGCGGACGGGGACTGGTCTTATTTGCTTCAGTTGGTTCGTAATGTTCCCTGCAATGTTTTCAGGTACCTGATCGTCCTTATAGACGTGAAGACGTTGCAGCGTGTATCGTCTCTGGAGATTGCTCTTGATGGCTCTGGTCACCGCTTTTTGTAGGATCTGCGAAAAGTTCATGGATCGGAAAAAGTCGCTTTTCCGGCTAGAATCAAATGTTAGGTTTTACCATCGTTGGATCTTTTCGATGCAGCTCCCAGGCCAGAGTCCAAGTAGCTCCGCCGTGATAGCCCGTATGATGGAAGTAGACCCTTTTGGTCCACTCGTCGCCTCGCAAAGCTATATCTAGGCTGTTTATAATAACGACATGGTCGCCACAATCGGCTGGGAAAAACAAAACCGCTATGAAATTGGATCGCTTCAAAGTTTTACCGTTGAAGACGAAAGCTTACGTTAATTTAAGGTTTTTACAAATTTAAGGTTTAATGATATTCAATTTAAACCTTAGACCTTAAATTTAATTTAAACCTCAAATTTAACCTTAGTTTTAACCTCAAATTTAACTTTAGTTTAAACCGTAAATTCGACTTTAGTTTTAACCTTAAATTTAAGTTGAGTTTTAACCTCAAATTTAACGTTAGTTTAAACCGTAAATTTAACTTTAGTTTTAACCTTAAATTTAACTTTAGTTTTAATCCTAAATTTAACTTTAGTTTTAACATCAAAATTAGCTTCAGTTTTAACCTTAAATTTAACTTCAGTTTCAACTTAAAATGTAGCTTCAGTTTTAACCTTAAATTTAACTTTAGTTTTAACCTTAAATTTAAATAGAATCTAAGCCTTTCATTAAATTTAAATAGAATCTAAGCCTTAAATTAAATTAAAATCCAATTTAAGCCTTTAAAACCTTAATTTAAGATTTGTTCAAAAACTAACCTCAAAGGGTAAAAGCATTGGGTTAAAACTTACCCATCGGATGATATATGGGCTTGTATTGGCCGGTCAGATATTTAGCGATAAGAGGAGCGCTCTGGAACGGATCTTGCCATTTGGCGTCGAAAACGTGCCATATACGCGCGAATGTACCCCATTGCTTCAGAAAACGTCGGAAAAATAAGAAATTGTTCTACGAACGCCGGGACTCGATTTTGAGGTTAGGAAAACTTAGTGCAATATTCCGCGGACATTGAGAGTGACATTGCTGTTTTGAGGTTTCATTGACTTACTTGACTCTTTCGTAAGATCGACATGTTTGTTGTTTTCGAGCGTTTTGTTTATATTCCTTTTTGTACGCAGCGAAAGTCTCGGATCGCTTCTCGTCAATACATCGTAGAATGTCGAACAGCCGAATCGACTGAATGTAGCAAAGGTACGAATGCGCATGATCGGTTGGTAAGAAACGCTTCAAGCGCCACGAGTGGAGAAAAAAGGTATTTCGTAACGGATTTAAGTTTCAGGCCGGTTGTTGGTAATAGTGAAATCTACTGTACCGATATGGCGATGTGGAACAAAACTATGGTTCACCTAGGATTGGAACATTCTGATTTTCTTTTTCGAAGCGAAACGTTCGTAGTTTTTAGTTTCGATTTAAGCGAGCTTAGTTTAGATTTTAGGTTAGCTTAGTTTAGTTTTTAGGTTAGCTTAGTTTAGTTTTTAGGTTAGCTGAGTTTAGTTTTTAGATGAGCTTAGTTTAGTTTTTAGGTTAGCTTAGTTTAGTTTTTAGGTTCGCTTAGTTTAGTTTCTAGGTTAGCTTAGTTTAGTTTTTAGGTTAGCTTAGTTTAGCTTATGTTAGGCAATCGTAGTGCCAATAAAGATTAAAACCGTTAAATTTTGAAAAAACCAAATTGAATTATGTATTTGACATAGCTGTCGGTAACTTACCATCTGGCGGTTATTAACGGCAGCGAATTTAGAATATCCTCTTCATTCCGCTCGATCGGCAAAAAAGTCGTGAGTGAAAGGTCGAAGTTTAATCGTACGTATATTTTCACATATTCTACCGGAAGTAGATTGACAATAAAGCTTTTTTTCCGGCTATAATCCTTTTTATTTTGAAAATGTGACTTCGCTTCGTTTCTTCGATCGTTTTGTTTGTTTCTTTCACGTTTACAATAATTATTTCGCTGGGGCTAATCCGTTTACGATTTTTTCAACTATATAAATATAAACACTTCGGAGAATTGTAAAATATCATTTTATTAATTTATTATGAGGAAGAGAGATAGAGGGTTACGCGTATGTTCGGGCGTGGGCCGCTCGATTTTCATATATACACGCAGTCATGGATATGGAAAAAATGTGGACAAGTTTTCCATTTTTTTTTTTCTGTAGATAAATACAAAGAGTAACTTTTGACAAAAGGGAGAGACGTAGAACGCTAGACGATACGTATTATAATAGTACACCTATGAAGTTCGCAGTTTTTCATTGTCAATCTCATTTAATTATCATACAAAAGCAAAAAATCAAATAAATCTATATATATGTAAAAAAAAACATGGTTGACTCATCAACGCCGAGCCGAAATCGCTGGAGCTAATTCTATGAAATTCGGAAAATAGGTTACTTTTGTGACGTAAGCATCCACTGAGAAGGGATTTTCCAAAATTCTTCCTTTAAGGGGGTATACATATTCGGGAAGTGAGATTGTTCGATAGCTCGCCATTTTTCAGGTTATGTCCATGAAAAATCTTATTTAGCTTTTAGGTTAGAAATAAATAAGGACACGTTTCAGTGTTTTCGAAAATCCGACGTTTAAGGGGGTAAAATGGAGAGGTGAAATTTTATACGGGAGTTTCGAGGCTGTGCAAGTAAAAACCATAGAAATTGCAATTCAGCTGGCACAAATGTAGAATAATGTATTTCAGCCAAAAAAATTTGTTCTTGAGGGGCTTAGAAACAATGTCGGAAAGAAATTTGCTAATGAAATATACAACGTGACGCAATTTGAAAAAAATCGTTGTTTCGCATAAAAAAGTTCATTTTGCAACAATCTCAATAATTGACGTCGTCTTTTCCAAGTTTGCGCAACACGGTTGACGCCATTACTGAAAGAATACGCGTTAATTGAAAATTCTTCATCAGTCATTCCCAACGCATGCGCAATGTAAGCAGAAAAATGGCACCGCATTTTGTCCAGATTGGCGTATACATAGGTTATGTCAGACAGTCGATTTATCATAGAGAGAGAACACGACGATTCAGGCCGATTAATGCGCATGCGCACAATGGCACTAGTTGCGAGAACTTACAATTGTAATAAATTAATAAACACATATGCATACGTAAGCGTGCACGCTTAACCCCCTCAACGTGGGAATCGTAGTACTCGTATTCATTTTAACACACCAATTAAAACACACTCACACACACACACACACACAAAGGGATATGTAGGGTTCTCGTTGCTGTACGCGTCGCCACGACGCGTTGTACCACGGTCTTAGGTCTGTCGCACAGTAACCTGGTCGCCGGCGACCAGTTACTTTCGTCATTTCATATTTGTTGTAGTAAAAAGAAATCCACGATTTTTCCAATAGATGGCTCTAGTTATCCCTATCTAGGGTTTTATAAGTCCAAACAAGTTACACTAGATGGCGTTAGAAAGATGAGATTTCGCACTAAACTTAAGCGACAGTTTTGTGACTCCAAAAAATAATGGATTTCTTTTTACTACACCTAATATATATATTTGCGCAATTAACTGATCCGTTGGTCGTGCGGACTAAGGCGCGGCTAGCGGCCGAGATTTTTCTTCGAAATTTTTCGATGGAACTCGTTCCGCTGTCGGGAGATGAACTCGGGACCGGCTGTACTGGCATAGGTTTTCCGCAGTTTCCCTATGACCGTGCCAGAAATGGCACGGTCATAGGGGGAGGAATCAAGCTGGGGGAATAGGAGGATACAAGGTGGGGGAAAAAGAGGAAGCAACAAAGAAGAGAAGAGCGGCCGTAAAAACACGGAAGGGTGTACGGTGTGGTACAACAATAAAAAAATATATATATATTTGCGCAATTAGTTGACGAGACCATATCGGAAATTAGGCCTGTTGCTCACAGTCGTCTGGTCGCCGGCGACCAGTCACTTCCGTTAGTTCAGATACGTATTTACGAACTCGGTCGCCGAGACCTTAACATTTTTTCTCCGAGACGAATGGATACTGATTTAACATTTTTGTAAAAAAGATTTCGTCCTAATTAGTCAATGAATAACATCGTTTTCTCTGTTCTCCTTTAAGACGCCAAAAGTTAATAAATCCAATATTATATATTGCTGGAACAGTGATCCTTGTATACCTGTATCTACAAGACCCCTAGATGACGGCGCCTCCAGCGGATAAATGACGAACTAAAGTTTCCTCACTAACCCTTATTCCAGGGAGACTGGGGAATGGATTTAAAAAATGCTTACGAAACGTCTATAAAAACACGGCGGATGAGGAGGCACTTTATCGATCGATCGATCGATTAGTTACAGCTGTCGATTACTTTTGACAGCGTATTCATGGCATTTGTGCGAATGCGTTTGGACTATTATAATTATTTCGTATCGTCAGGAGTGCTGCTAGTGGCACAATTTGGAACTATTGCAACTCGGATTTTTTCAAACATGCGAATAATCGACATAACCTCACATATTTTTGAAATCCGTTTTCTCATCAACGGTCAAGCTTACAATGGAGAATCGAACATCGGTCTCCATAGAATTCATAGCTGCATTAATGCTTCCATTTTACTTGAAAAATCTTTCATCTTTGAGTAATGACGGTTAACAAAATTTGAATATCCATTTCTCTCTCACGAGTCACGTGGTACATCTGCGGCTACAAGACCGTGGCACATCCGGTTTTCAACACCGAAACAATCGCTACAATGGTACAGATATATGGGGTAGGATACACAGAATACACGAAGAGACTATTTTACAACACAGTAGTTAGGTTATACATAACGCGTTCAAATAAATAAAAAGCCAAAAAAAAAAAAACGAAGTCGATTTATCCTAGGTTTTTACAATGACATAATTAACCACCTACAATGCAGATTTTTGTTACACAATTAGTTTATCGATTCTTCATTATCATCGGAAACATCGACGATTACGAATACCGACCGATCGAGGAAATCGATACAAATCTTCTTTACCTTTGGAGGTTATGTTACCTCGAAACGAAGAAATTCTCGAAAGTATATCTAGACATCGAATAGGCCTCGACGAATAAATGTAAACGAGTGGTGGGCGGTCCAGTGACATTAGCAACTACGTTGTACAAAAAAGAATAATAATAATAACAACAACAATAATAATAATAATAATTCACGTGCGGAAGACGCGCTACGAGTGAAACTTTCGTATTTTAATATCACAGTCACGAGAGAGATACGTATACAAAGGGCTCGGGGAAACTGGTAGAGAGAGAAAAAAAAAATAAAGTGCTCGAACGTTGTATTATCGAAAGGGAATATCTGTGACGTGTAAAGGTTACATTTACACGCGTATGGGTTCTATTGGCCAGTTTATTTGTCCAGGGGGGGGGGGGGAGTTTTCATCTTTGGGTGCAACGAAAATTCTTTAATTTTTTTCAGATATTTTTGTAAACTCGAATTACGAAAATGGGGCAAACAATTTTTTCACATTTCTCAGCGATTTGTAAGAAATTTTCAAAATATGATTACTCAGGATAGAAATGAAAAAATTGAAAGAAAGATCGTTGCAACGATGCTTCTCGTACTATATTTTTTTGTTGCTGGAGTGGAAATTTGATCGAATGGAAATCAATGTTTTTTTGGCTTGCTTGATTTGAAATTTAGATGAATCGATTACTTGAATTCAATTACTTTTTTTCTTATTCGAGCGAAAATTCAGTGGAATTGAATATTCGAATTAAATTATCATTTTTTTTGCTAGCTCGAGAGAAAATTTATATTAATCGATTACTTGAATTCAATTATTATAATTTTTTAATTCGACCGAATATTCACCCGTTTATTTGAAGTCAATTATCTTTTTTGCTTATTCGAATGAAAATTCGAATCGAATTACTTGAATTCAATTACTTTTAGAATCGATTACTTGAATTCAATTATTTTTCTTTCGCTTATTCAAGCGAAAATTCAATCTAATTGAATATTCAAATTAAATTATTTATTTTTTGCTAGCTCGAGTAAAAATTCAATCGACTACTCGAATTCAATTATTTTTCACCGATTTGAGCTTTGAGGAAGGGGGGGGGGGGGATTCTGGCTACTCAAGGGATAGAAAATCGTTGTATTTTCGTAGAAAGAGCGTAATCTTTGGTGGGACTTTGCGAGAGCGGAGAATCGAAGAGTCGCAAGGCAAAAAAAGAAAAAAAAAAGATACAAAAGGAAAAAACGAAAAAAAAAATACAAAAAAATACAAAAAAATTTAAAAAAACAAAAAACAAAGAAAAAAAAATAGAAAAAAGGGGAAAAAATCGAAAAAAAAAGAATTCGAAATAAATCTAAGAACACGCGCATTCCAATACTTTCATATTCTTCCAGCTGGATATTTTGAGTTTGGTAGGATCGTTCTCGTCGAAGTACAGTATCTCGAGTTCGTCGAGTTTGCTGGGTGCGCAGCACGGACGTGGTGCTTTTCTTCTGTCCTCTTTCCATACGAGAGATTGCAGGAGTGCGTGATGATGAGCCGGATTGTATCTCGGTGGACATCTGCCCTTGCAGTAGCCAGCGTCGAAGTTTTTCGGTTGAACGATAAATTCGAAGCCTTTGAGATCTTTAAATATTACGATCATTTCGTGACGGCAACACTTTTTGTTTTCGCCTCGACACTCGGTTCTGCGACCTTTGTGAAGTGACATTAGGTGTTCCGGATTCGTTCTTCGTTTTCTTCTTATCAGGTTTCGATTTTCGTCTTTGAACGTCGTCGTGAAAACGTTAAAAGCAGCTTCGAGAACTTTCGGCGATTTCTTCGGCCAACTTCCGGTCTCGTATCCCTCGAAGGTCAACTCAAGGACAAGCTCCGTTGAATTCTCAAGGTCAAATCGGTCGTTCGCCAATTCCGTTGCTTCCACTTCGATCCATCGAGGACCAAGGTCATCATCAATACCCGATATCGGCAGAAGCTTATGACCGATCAAACGACGATCATCAACCGATAAATCGTACACGCTCACGGAATGCCTCCTCTTCGTTATCTCCGTTCCTCTTGGGTCCAATAGTATTCGCAGATTCGCGTGCTCCAATGTGTAATCCACTTCCGGTATCGAAACTCGAAAGTACAAACGGTTCGAATTTCGATACCTGGTCAACTCGGAATCCTCGTTGGTTACACTGCTTTCAGCGCTCCGACGGTAACGACCAGTTGAATCGTCTGAAAATTATACAGACGGGGCGTTCTTGAGGAATTGACATTTTACATTGAGGTTAGAAACTTTTTTTTTATTGGTGGGGGGGGGGGGGAGAACTGGTTTTGTTCAGGAGCAATTTTTCGTAATCAAATATTCAATGTTTACAATCGTGAATTTTTTTCGGGGTCGGGAGACCGGTTTTGTTCAGGTTCAATTTTTCGTACTCGAATTGTCAATATTTGCAATCGTAAATAATGCAAATTTCAATTCGAAAAGTTGATTGGTTAAACTAACTGTTCATCTCGTTAATTGTTTATTGTGAATTTGGAAATATTAATGTTTATCGAATTAATTAACGTAATTGATATTTATCTTTCATTATTGCAAATGTAAATTTTTATTACGATTATTGTGAGAATAAAAATGATTTTTTTTTGAAAATCATTTTTTCTTATTAAAATTTATAGTATTTAGAAACGTAAACAATGTACATATTATTACGAGAAATCGATTTCTTTAGTTAATTGTTCACTCCCATTACGTTTATTAATTGCTAATTGTTCTCTTCGTGAATTATTGCTTTTTAAAATAATCCTCAATTCTTTATTAATTGTTCATTTTTATTTATTAATAAATCAACGAGTAATTCTTCATTAATGGTTCATTTTTAATTAATAATAAATAAATTATGATTTCTCTACTAATCGTTCATTGTTAATTATTAATAAATAAATTATTTTTTCTTTATTGATCGTCCATTTTTATTTATTAATAAATGAACTATTAATTTTTTATAAATCCCTAATTTTTTATTACATTGAGACACGTGTATCAACGTAACAAAAAAAAGGTCGAAAATCGAATGTACCAAGATCACGGAATTTGAAAAGTCACCTCATTTTTCGAACAAACCTAGTAAATACATATACATAACTCATACACGCATACACGGATCGATGAGCCCCCAAAAATAAATCCTTTGTAATGTACGAAGAACGCTTTGGTCCGGCCGGCTTAAATTTGGCACGCGAATGGACCAATCAATCGAGTTCCCAATAAAGCGAGAATTATTATTGGACTTTGCTATATAGTCAAACAAAAAATTAATTTTTTTCGAAAAATCGTCAATAAAAAATATATTTCGTTTCAATGATTTTTAAGACATGGAGGGTTGCGTATGGCCAATAGTCGGAGCGGTGACCGATCAGGCGTGCTAAGCGGTAACCGCTCCGAGTATTGGCCATCACGATCCGGAAGTGGAATGTAACCTAAAAAAACCTCGATTGACTCGAACTGTCAATTTCGGGTCCCTTATTGAGTTTTCACCCATTTTCTCCCGCGAAATGAGAAAGCCCGAGGCAACGAAAGGGAGATGAGAAATAATAATAAAAAATAAAAAAAAGAATTAAAAAAGAATTCGTGGAATGAGGCGGATAAAAATAGTTGTGGAAAAGAAGAAACAAATAAACGAGTGGGCGACCGCTACATACACCCATGCGCCATATATTTATATGAAGACGCGATGAGTGACGGTCCTCGACAATACGCGACGAGCACGTTCGTGCCATTTTTTCTCTTAATCTTCCTCACTGGATATATCATTTATATATATATATATATATATTATTCGTAAAGAAAAATGGATGGGAAATCGTTAATTCTATTCGAAAAATAGTTTTACAAACAAATGAAAAAAGAAATTAACAGTTTTCTAAATTTGTTTGTTTGGGTTTTGAACAAAAGGGGAAAAAAGTAACTATTTTTAAATGTATTTGTAAAGCAATTTTTCAAATAACATTTAAATCGAATTTTTCGGAAAAATTAACAATTTGTTTACCAATTCGTTTACGATTTTGGGTACGATTTTTTAATAAATCCTTCTGTATTCATTTGTTTTAAAAATAATTTTTACTCTGAGCGTAACTATAATTAATTAAAACCGTTGATTTTTACTATCTTTTTATTGGCAAAAAATATGCAATTGTTTTTCTTCGTTTTTTCGTCGCCATTTTGTTATTTTTGCGTGTACATTGAAAATTCTAGTTCAGTCGGTTGCTAGTGATACATCGAAGCTAACAATTCAAAATTAGTCTGTTTTGGATGGGCTATTGTTTGAAATTTCAACAGCAGCGTAGACTCACATACTAATCGAGGCGTTGCATTCAAATGGTGTTTTCTTATGTTAAAAGTGCACGAAATATGTAATAAAAATTTGTTTAACGTATTTCAAGAGTTTATTCATTAAGCGTAACAAATCTTACCCCAATATCTTAATTCATAACCTCACAAAAAATTCCCAAAAATAGCCTTGTCTTCGAGCGCCCAAAATCGAATCCTGCCTCAAATTAAGGGTTCAAATTTGATCAGATCTCTTTTTTTGTACTCCTGCAACCGGCGAATAACCGAGAAAAGGAAACTCCAACATTTCTTCGATTTCTTTGATTCATCTATACGCGCCGGTGTTTTCTCAAGGTTCGAGAAATCCAGATCAAGAATCTGTGGAATTCGTGTTTACCCGGACGGTAAAAGCGCGGGTGGGTTCGCTCCTCTCGATGACTCGTCATTCCGGAATGAACACGAGGAGTTTATTAAAAGTATCCGAGAGGGGGTGGATTTTCCACCCACGCTTGGCCAGACGTCGATGTTTGTTGGGTTACCGGTTATCTCGTAGAATCGATCTTTGATATCTCAAATAACCCAAGGAATCGCGTCTATGTGATTCTGGACTCGATTTTAGAGGTCGGGAAGGGTTAGGTACATTTTTGGATATTTTTGGGTATTTTTGGGCATTTTTCAAAAGCACTTTTGGGTTGTTTCAAAAATCGCGATATTTCGAGCTTTGGGCACGGGGAAACTGTGGAAAACCTGGCTTTCGCTGGTTAAATCGACTAAGCGGTCACCGCTCCGAGTATTGGCCGCGAGAATTGGAAAATCGCCGCTTCGTAAGGGCCGAAGAAGGGAAAGAGGGGGAGAGACTGGTTGATTGATTAATATAGTTAATTATCCCCCCTAATCAAATCAAATCAAATATTAAAATCAAATCAAAATATTAAATATCAAATCAAATCAAATCAAACCAAATCAAATATTAAAAAACTAAGAAAAAGTATGCCCATTAAAAACAAAATCGAAATAAACTAAGTATACATGGAAAACAAAAACAAAAACCGAGATTCGTGTAAAAGTAAAACTTAGAACTTACATCGAAACAATAAAAGGAAAAAAACCAAGAGAGATGACCAAAACTAAAGTTAAAAAGATAAAAAAAAAAAACGAAGAGAGAGGGAAAACGGGAAAGAGGAAGAGATGATGATGATGATGATATAGTTTATTATGTCCCAGTCGCAACTTTCGGGCAAAAGAAAAAATAACAATTTATAACATAAAACTCAAACCAAACTTAACATGATAATAAGTACAAAATGATATAATGATAGCAACCTAAAGATAACAGAATGAGAAAATAAAAACAGAGAATGATAATAATAAA
>JAPYZJ010002319.1:0-21275 GCA_030522765.1 Ophioninae sp. B BG-2022a
CGTTGGAATCATGTCGATATCTCTTATAGTTTTTCCGGAAAGTTCAATCGAAAAATGGCAAAATACGAGGCCAAAGGGGTATGCATGGAAAAATTTGGAGAAATCGATGGTCCAACTTTGAAATTCTGCCAAAAATCGAAAAATCATCGGATTTGAATTCTTTAAAAAGCATTTTGAAGAGAAAATCATAACGAAGAGATTGAGCACAAACTGGAGTGACGAATCCCAAAGGAAAAAAAGTTATCGACGATTTAGTGAAAAAATGTATTTTCCCAAAAAATCCACAAAAAAATTTCGATTTTTAATATTTTCTTTATAGGTCCATTTCGATGTAATTTGATCCTCTGAGCACGAATCTACCCTTAATTTCCCCCAAAACCCAAAATTTCCATGAGAAAATCGTAAAAAACTTCTAAAAACACGATTTTTTCTGCTGTTTACAGTTCTATCGACAAAAATTCAATAATATTCGTAATCAGCTGAAAATGATCGATTGGATATAACGATTAACCCATTGTTTCTCGTATTCACAGCTGTTGGATCTTTTTTCTCTGGACAACGGAAAAGATGGAAAATCGAGTGGTCAAAACGACGGAAGTGCGGCGTCGAAAAGTGTGATAAGCGGTGTCCCAGGAATCGGACGTTCGGTGCTGGAGATATTGCCGGAATTATGGGAGCAGCAGCAGTACGACGACGAGTACGATCTTGACTCTTTCCTCGCCGTGCTTAAATCGAGTGACGGTCAGTGAAAGTGATCGATGCGGGATATTCAATGAAAACACGTTTGGCCATTTTCCGTTCGAACTGATTAATGGATTTATGGATTCGCTTCGACTCCTCGTCGAAGCGAAAAAAAAGAAAACGAAAAAAAAAAAAACGTCAAAATAATGAATTGTTCGAACCGAGGTGAAACTCGTAAACGCGTAAACGAATATCAATGAGAACTGAGATGACGAATGATCGATATGTACACAGTCTGATATTTACGATTAAAAAAAAAACACACACCCACACACGCAAAGTACGTAATAAGATTTTCGAATGGTCATTTGAATGCGTTTTAGCGTGACGACTTTTAGCTTCGTTCGCTGTGTCTCATACTCTCCGTTTATTTATAATAGCTTATATAAAAAATCCCGATGCAATTACAATTCCGTATTTGTATAAAAAAAACGCGCGACTCCGATTGGAATGCCAATCAACTATGCGGTAACGCTTGCGTAAAACGTGTCACGTTTTATTCTCTGGTTTTTCTGTTTTTAATTCTCGTCCAGCTCAACCATCACGTATTTGGAACTTATTCGAACGTTGCTTCGCGAACACGTTTTTTTCTTCTGTTTACTCAGCCCTCTGAACGATTTATAGGAACAGCAAGTACGATTTAAAGAGCATGACGAATATCGACGTAACCTCACAAATTTTCAAAATTCGTTTTCTCGGCGTCGATTAAGTTTACGGCGAAAAATCGAGCATCAGTCTGTAGAATTCATAGAGACGAAAATAGATGCTTGAATTTTACGATAAAAAGTAAACTTAATCGACGGATTTCGAAAATTTGTGAGGTTACGTCCGATGTTCGTCATGCTCTTGAGGGAAATGTTGAATGCGTGTATGAACCCCGAGGTCGCCGACTGCGTCCGAGAATACTTAAGTGGAAAAATGCACAAACCCGCTACCGCGCGAACACAAACACTCCGTATGTTCAATCAGGATATTTTCTTGCAGAGTGCAAACATGACTAAGTGAAGAACAAAAGGAAAAAAAAAGAAAAAAACAAACAAAAGTGTTTCGTTTTATTTTCGTAAACTTCAAAGTTTGGCTTTGTATTTAGGATCGAGATTGCCAGCGGCGAAAACGTTGTGAGGATCGAGATGATTTTTGGTTGCTCGATACAGAGATAAGCCAGCTTCGCCGACGGCTTCGGGATAAAAGCGAGCTCTCATTTTGCCAACTCCGTGATGATGAGATATTGATCCTCCGCTAGCTAATATTTCTTCCCTCGCGATTTCCTCGATTTCTTCGTACGTTTCAACGGGATTTTCGAGATTGTAGTAATTGAAAGCCATGTAGAAGTAAACGCAGCAACCGGCGTCGTAAGTCTGAGTGACTCGACAGGATATGAGATGGTGCTTTATTCCTCGTTGTTTGCACTCGTTCGCGACGCGAACTTTGACGTTACGACACAAGGAAGATGCGCGACTCCAAGTGACCGACGTTTCGAAAGATTCCGAGAGAACGCTGTATTCCAGTCCAAGATCTCGTATATAAGCGATTACGAAAGTTAGGGTGTAACCTCGTTCGCCATTTGTTTCTCCAGCTGCGATTCCACCGTATCGACCGGCGATACTATAAATCTTTCGCTCTTGATTCGACACCTCCGTCGCATCTTCGCCCTCGAAGAAGAGAGTCGCTACGCATACGTCGTCCCAACTGAAACCCTTGATTCTCGTTACGTAAGCTTGCTTCGCTATTTGCACCAAATAATCCTTCCAACCGTGCTCCGGTCTCAACGCTTGACCGAACTTGAATTGCTCGTTGTCCATTAAACGTATACTCGCCGGCTGACAACGCTGACGCGCCACTTCTCTCATCGCTCGTACGCCGCTTTCGAAATTTGGAAATACAACGCTACCGTACTTTACGAACTTTGGCACCGGACGCAGCTTCAATACCACCTCCGTCACGACACCCAGCGTTCCCTCGCTTCCCAGAATTATATGATCGAAGTCCGGACCTGTCGATATCCTTGGCACTTGAGCTCCGCGCTCCAATGTCACTTCCGGCTCTTCCACTCGACCGGTTATCATCCTCAATCGTACCACCAGATCTTCTATGTTTCCGTAACGGTTTTTCTTCATCCCGCTTGCTCGAGTCGCTACCCAACCGCCTAAGCTGTTTAGGGATCAGCAGATTTTTTATTCGTCGCCTTGTCTGACGTAAAGTCATCCGACAGCTCATTTTTCGTTTTAAGCTTCCCTTTTAGGCATCACTGGATAGGCGTTTTAATCATTGACGGAATTGTTGAAAATTCGAGAAATCGCGGTTTTTTATTTGATTTTTACGTTAATTATTTACGATTTTTGCACTTTGATTTCTCGGTAGTTACTAAATAATAATTTAGTAATTAAAAAACTGAATATTTTTTAATATTTTGAAAAGTATGTACGAAACGATCTAGAAGGTATACTCGGTGATTCTATTTTTTATTAACTTTCTGCTCCCCGGTCTATCAAGTGACGCCTTCGATTAGCTTTTATGTTTTCTACTGGGATTTTTTTGTCGAAACCGTGGATATTTAGTACCTCGAGAATTCGTAGGAGTCCGGTTCGTGTCCAGTGGTGAGACCACGGAGACGCAACTCTCTTTCTAGATCTTGACCTATTATACCGGACTCGCAGCAAACGAGAAGGTTTTCCCGATCCAGCCACAACAAACGATTCATTTGCGAAGTGTCCAGCGACATTATGGTTCTTCTTTCGTTTACGGGACAAGCCGTTGCTCGACTGACGCTTGTACCACCCCCGAAGGGTATGCAAACGACGCAGTGATCCACGCAGAGTCTTACGAGATCTTCCACGTCTTTGTGACATTCTGCAACGGAAGGAAAGCTTTTTTTCCCACTGTCACGCAAAATCGTGCTAATTGTGGTATAATTTGGGTTTGTTTGGGTTCGCATAGGTACGAAAAATTCCTTTTTTTATGAATATTTTCACTTTCATGAATTTATCGGTTTTTTTTTTCATTTTCGCTAATTTATCGAATTTCAATTTTTTTAAATTATTTTCATGAATTTATCGAAACCAACGACACACTTCGTAATGATAAAAACAATTCTAGCGAATTCTTTGAAAATGTGGAATAGGTTAAGGCGTCAATGAAAAAAAAAAAAAACAACTTGTGCACAGACCCACGCAATTCACTCAACGTCTTCGAAGATACTCGAGACTTCTGATGGACAAATGAACGCATCGACGATTCTTTCATTTCCCTTCCTCAAGTATTTTGCCGATTCGAGTGTTTACACTCGTTAGCGCGCGGACCACTCGAAACACGAATATTTCATGAAAACGCATCAGCGTCCGAACGAGAAAAAAAAAAACGGCTCGCGCATAATCGTGTCATAAATATGTAAACATCTTTTGTTTTCTTTTTTTTGGGCGCGTTATTCGAAATTCCGAAATTCATCTCCATGATAGAAGATAATGATTTATCGAGTGAAAATCAACGATGATTATGTAAATATGGAACGAAGAAACGACAATTATTGAGTTTGCAATGTTGCGAATACACTTCCGTACGATTCACGTCCGTTCGCGAAAGCCTCTCGAAGAAATCGAAAATAAGGCGGGTGGAAAATATTTTCGTCGGGAAACGGTGATGAGAGAGCGATATGCAAATTTTAAACGGACACCGGGTCGTCATCTTGTTATTTATTCATTCTGCCAGTATGCGTGACTTTCGTTACGGCTGTTCCACGTTCTTAAAGATTATTGCATGGCGATGCGAATAATATTTTTCGTCTGATAAAACTAGCTAGCTTTCTATTACCTAACAATTATTCAAAATTGTTACGTAATAGATAATAATATTATCTTCGTGCAAATAAACGAGAAAAAGTCTGCGCTCTTTCAGCTCTGCAGAAATAACGAATCAATATTTTCTTTTCCGCCTTGATATCTGGACGGAACATTTTTCATTCAAACGTTTTTTCTTTTCAGCAGGAATGTTAAAGTATTCGAATTTCGTGTTTGCCAAGCTGGCGCACGTTTGCGCCTCGAGCGAGATAGTGCAGCGTTATTAACGATCGCGAAAACTGATAAGGTATTCGTGCTTCGTTGACGCACTTTTTGTAAGCTCGTACAATATCGAAGATACACCAAATTAGTGATCGGATAGCAAGGATTCTATATTAGTGATTTCATAATCGTGATCTCGTATCAGTGATGCCTATTTAGTTATCAGAAGTTGGCGATCGAATAAGACGATTCCGTATTAGTGACACCACGGTGCCGATCGCCACGCTAGTGACCACTGATCACCAATAATGGTGGTCACTCATCACCGATAACAGTGACCACTACTCACTAATAACATCGACCACTGATCACTAATAATAGTGAGCACTGATCACTAATAATAGTGAGCACTGATCGGTAATAATAGTGAGCACCGATCGGTAATAACAGCGATCACTACTCACTAATAATGGTGATCACTACTCACTAATAATGGTGATCACTACTCACTAATAATGGTGACCACCACTCACTAATAATACTGATCACTAATAATAGTGACCACTGATCACTAATAATACTGATCACTAATAATAGTGACCACTGATCACTAATAATACTGATCACTAATAATAGTGACCACTGATCACTAATAATAGTGACAATGGCTCGCCGCTGATATTAGTGATATTAGTGATAACAGAGAGAATAGTGACAGAGATCGTATAGAAATATGGGAAAAACTTACTCGGCCATACGACGATGTCGGGTATGCGTTCAAAGCTGCCTTGTTTCAATTGGACCATTTCTCTGAGTGTGTGACCGTGTCCCCGGAAGAGTCGATCCTGTCCATCCGTGGAATATTCGATTTTTCGTTGAATAATCGCATCGAGAAATTCCTTGGACAGTATCGGTTCCGGAAATTGGTCGGAAGGTTGCTGCGGTGGATTTCTCATCGTAAGGTCGACACCGAGAACGTTCTTGACCCATTCGGTGAAGTACGGCAATTTAAGATTTCCAATTGGATATCTATAGTTGGGCGAAAACAATATATCAAGAATACAAAGTCACGTAAGCGTTATTTTTTTTTTTTCAAGTTTATGCACGACGTCATCGTTGCTAGTTAGTTGACCGGTAAATACGCCATTAGCGAGGAATGTACATACGGGGGAATGTCGAGTGTACGAACACAATGCCACGTTACGTAAAAGACACGCGACTGGAAGATCTTAAGGGATTCGGCTACGACGAAGATTTAATACATATTTAAAACGAATTAATTTTTTTTTCTAATTTTTATCACATTTTTTTTACTTATAATGATAATCATGATTTTTGTTTGGGTTTGTTTGGGTTTAACTATTAAGGATAAAGATTTCAATTTTCTAGGGAATTATCTAGAGAAATATTTAATTTTTTTTTTTCATGAGTAAAAAAATCTTCGAGCTAAGAAATTTGGACGCAGCTTTCAAAAAAAGAACAAAGAAATGTAGTTATCGTATCGTAAAAAAGTGATAATCATTTTTTGTTCGCTTCGAGCACTTGCAGTATAAGTATTTGTTCTCTCGATCGTAAATACACGGGAGTCTTTGTTTATCCAAGAATTATGACCGTCGAAGTATAAGATTCGTCATTGGCATGACCCGAAGTGCCCTGCACGTGAAAACCTATATCGCACGTTATTCTAAGCGTCACGTATCGAGATAATGGAAAATTCAACCTTCCCTTCTTCTTTGACGAGAAAAAAAAAAAGAAAAGATCGAATTTCGCTTTCACTCGCGCGATCGAACCGTAAAACACATAAAAATGTGTGTTTTTCGCGACAACAGCGCCATTGCTTTTTCAAAATTATCCAAATTATGGAATCCCAATGAATTTCGATGATTATTCCTGAAATTTTTGAAAAGCTTGACAAGATATCAATTTTTTGTTATTTTTGGTTATAATGTCGATTTCTACGTTATTTTTGGTCAAAATGTCGATTTCTTTATCATTCTCTGCCAAGATGTCGCCAATCTGCATTTTCAAAGCTAGTGTTCATTTGTCGAAAAACTAAAAATGGAAATTCATGAATTTCGCTCAATTTAGAGGTTATGTGTGAAAAACGTATTTACTTGTTGTCTATATCTTGTTTAGGTTGTTTCGAGGGGAAAAATAACGACTTGGACAATTTCAGAGAATCGTAAAATGGCTCTGCCATTATTTGAAGTCATAAAACTGTTCGGGTTATTTAAAAGAGTTGAAAAACTACTCGACTAATATCAAAGAGTTGAAAAACTACTTGAATAATTTCAAACAGAAGAAAAAACGACTTCCCCATTTTCAAAGTAAAAAAATCGATTAGCTGCGTTTCCTGTTTGAGGTTAGGTTTTAAAAATCGGCGACAATTGAAAAAGATGTTAATTCGGAAAGTACCAAACAAATTCGCCATTTTGCTAGATTTTTCTCTGATTATCACGTAGATAGAGGAGTTTGAAAATGATGGAAATTTCGATGTAAAATGACCATCCTGCAAGTGGTTGCGACAAGCATAAACTCTTGGATGCAAATGTACATTTCGTTCTCAAACCGACAGTTTTTTCGTGGCGTCACAGTTGACGAAGCAATCTGCGGAACACATGTTCTCACGTTTGGTATGTCGACCTAGTAGATATATAATTCCGCGCAGAGCTGATAAAGTGACGATAGTCAGAACCCGATACCGGAAAGGGCGGAATACTTAAGAAGTGTAGAGGTTATGAATATTGACTTCGTAATTAAATCAGTGTAAGACGGAACTTTTTCATAACCTAATTCACACGTTCGTTTTCGCTTTCCACAGGTTTCTTTCCGATATCTCGATCGGAGAAAAAAAAAGAAATCAATATTTAAAGATTTAATTTTCTTTCAACCTTTCCACCGATAAATTAATTTTCCTATCGATAAATAGCGGAAGTCACAAAAAGCTCCGAGAATGAAAACCGTCGAATCAAACAATTCAACGATTGTGGCTCCCTCAATAGACAAAAGTAGAAAACATAACCTGCGCGACGATTGTCATTAGTCTCATCAGTTGGACAAATAATGCCCGGACGTATCACAGTACAGAGAAATTTGTCCAAATGTCTACTTCCGTAAAATTACGATTGCCACCGGTCACTTAAGATCGCGAAAGCAGCGCCGCGACCGGTAGGTTTCTTCAGTACCCCCCACCCACGCCGCTCAAAAATACGTTAAATGTATATTTCCTCACCGGTTACCCGTAAATTCAATAATCTCGTTCTCGTTTACTTTGAACTCGGAATCCTTGTAGCCCCAGCCGTTCCACTTGAGTAATTCTTGCCTGTAACAAAAAAAGAAAAACGGAAACGTTTTCAATTGACGGTTTGCGAAGGTGGGTTAACAAACTGGCGACTTCCGGTCGCGCGTCAACATTTCGCACGAGAGTTACGATTCGCATTTGTATAATCGTTTCCGTCGATATATTTGGATTCGCGACGAAAAAGTGCTTATACTCTTTCATTGAAACGAAAAAAGAAAAACTTATGATAAAACGATGGATACTTCCGATAAAAACTATAGAAAACTTGGAACGGAGGTGTTTCGAGTATCGCGACTGTTTACTCCCACGGTACAATGGCGCGCTTAGATAGATCGATGGCATTGGGTTGCAAGAGACATGTGTGTGTTTAGCGTGTTCCACACGTATAATTTGCAGTCCCTTTCGATGATACGTTATTACATCTCGTATATCGCTTTTAATCCGTATACGTGAGTCACCGGGTATCCACGAAGAGGCGTGGCGTTTACATGGATATATCCGTCTCTGTCCCACCTTTCACGCATTCTCTCTCTTTCTCTTTCTCTCGCGGCAAAATTTCGTGTTATCACATGCTTCGTTTACGGTCACGTGATAGAAAAAATTTTCGCGATGTTTTTCGTATTCGTGGAATTTATAGATTGAAGAACACACGTGTAATAGGTAAACTCGAATGACAATAACAAAAGTGGATCATTATACCTTCTTTTTGGCACAATGCTTTCGACGCTTATCGTTCCATTGACACCGGCCGTAATATCCTCGCTGTTCATCATTGTTTCCTTCGACATTTTTATGCCCACGTTAATAACGTTTCGAGACTCTTATTTGTCTCGATCTATATTTTCTCTCTCTTCCTCTGAATTTATCTGTCGCTTTTCGCTCGATTTCTGTTTTATTCTCTTTAACGAAAAGTTTTCGTGTACGATAGTATGCAAACGCGTGTCGTTTTCGTTCGGTGCGTTTCAACTACTACGGTGCACCGCTGTTGACTATCTGCCTCGGCACGACACCGACAAACCAAATTTAAATCGATACACGAGCCCCCGCTCGCTCCGAATAGTTTCTCACCCCACTCCACGCCTACCGCTGCGCCGTCCGACGTCGAATCGCCGAATCCCCCCCCCCCCCCGGTCGGTCAAATCGATCGCGCGGAAACATAACCTTTATAAACATAACCTATCAAACAATGGCAACGCGTGCGGTAGGCAAAGGCCATCCACGCAAATTTAACGTCGATCGGATACCCGGACAGCCGAAAAAACGTAGAAAAATAACCCTCGTTTTTGACGAAGACAAAAGACGGTAATTATTTCAAACATCGAGAAACTTCGTAAATTTTTATCGTTATTATTCACCAATTTTTCAATCTTCATTCTTCTTCAAACAGAGAATTCTTGAGTGGCTTTCATAAGAGAAAAGTACAGAGGCAGAAAAAAGCAGAGGAGGAATTACAGCAAAAGTTGAAAGAGGAGAAAAAAAGGATTAAAAAGGATGTGAGCAGCTTTACCTTCGTTTTCGGACCGTTTTTGAAATATACATTGAAAATTGATGCGACAACTGTCGCTCGGTATTTCGCGATGTTTTTCTAATGTCGTTACTTTTAGGCTCGTGAAAAGTACAAAAGTTTATTGTCGAATCGCGCGATTCCCGAACTGGAGGAACTGTGGAAAAAGCACGAGTACGAAGACGACCAACGAACGGTCAGTATACTCGAATTGGACGTGTCCGATTTGGCTCAGAGGACTAATTCGATAGGAGTCAACAAGCCAGATTACGAAGACGAAAAAGCATCAGAATCCGATAACGAAAATGTCGAAGACGAAGAAGAGATACCCGGCATGGAGATAAAACAAAAAGTTGCCGTTAAAAATCCTAAACTTAAAAAAAGTACCCAGAATTCCCAGAAAAAACCAGAAACTAAGTTAGAGGTGGCGCGCGCGGTAAAAAAAGCAGCTTTGAAGCAAGTTACCGCTAGTAAAGTATTCCAACAGAAACAAAGGTTGGAACGTCAGAAAAATAAAAAACTCTCGGCTAAACTGAAATTGCGACAGGAAAAAATATTAAAAACTCGAGGAAAGACAAAAAAAAAATTGAAAAAATGATCGATGTAACGTATCGTTTAATGTATGATATCAATAAATTTTCCTCCATCCTAATTTCGTATCGTGAACAAAAATACTGTTTTGTTTCGTACCAGCTGTTTCTTCTTTCCCTGTATTTTCAAACTTTACCATTTTGCTCGGCCCATGGACAGATTTTTCTATTGCTACATTCCTTGCAATTGGGGAAACGCGGCAAGCATATTTCCTGGCCGAATCCAACCAAGAGATGATTAACTTCGCTCCACAGATTTTTGGGCAGCCAAGACTCTAGCTCGTGCCTCGTCGCTTCAGGAGTTTTCGTTTCTTTCCGTACCCAACCCAAACGATTGGATATTCTGTGTACATGAGTATCGACGCCGATTCCTGACGTAACGTTCCAAGCCACTTGCATGCATATGTGGGCCATTTTTGGACCGACTCCGGGCAAAGCGCAGAGTCCTTCGATCGTGTTGGGAATATCGCCGTTGTAGTCTACGATTAGAATCTCCGAAGTTTTCTTGAGGTATTGCGCTTTACGCTGTCGATCAAAGTTTAACGTCGGGAGTTATCGATGGATAAAAATTGGTATTCGAATGATAAAACGGTGAGACGAATTCCGGATCGTTCGGTCGCTGATCTCGAATGAATCTTTGTACGAGAAAAATGTTTCTCACCTTCCAGAAACCGACTGGATAGATGAGCTCGCCCAAGACATCGTCTGCTGTATCGTGGATACTTTGCGGCGTACAACCATGATTTTTGAGACGTTGGACCGCAGCGTGCGTGACTTGATCCTTCGTTTGGCTGCTCAGCATGAGCGCTACGAGCGTTTGAAATCTGGCGACCGGAGGACTCGCTTCTGGATCTGCGCACGAGTCGCAACCCATTGCATCGACGGGTGCGGTAGCGTATTTACGCATTTGTCGTATATGGTCCAGAGTTTCTTCCCAGTTAGGAGGAAACCATTTTTCGACGTCCTCGAAACTTTTTTTGTCTCTCTTTGGTTCGTCGTATTTGATCTCGATGGAGCGACGTTTTTTCGTGTTTTCTTTCTTCGGCTCGAGTATTTCAGCGACGAAATATTTCGAGACGGCCTCTACTTCTTTTTCGTCTTCTTTTTGAGGATTGACGGTTTTATCCGATCGCAAACTTCGATCGCTCTTCAAACCGGCAAACTTGGATAGTCTCTTCATAGCGAATCGAATTTGCGGTCTTGGCGATGAGGAAGAGGGTCGGATATACTTTCAAACTGGACGCTAATGCCGAGAAACCGCGATTTCATGACGTCGAGACAAAACAACCCGGGTTATGTTGGGAGCCGAGCCAATCAACGCGCTGCTTCGTCTTTTCAAGCCGTTGACTCGTCATTGGTACACTTTGAGGCGCGAAATAGAAATGCCGGCACAAGTGCGAGAGAAATAGACAATTCGTTTGTAATCTTTGGCTTGAAAGAGACAACACGTTATCCTCGTAATCTTCTACGATTTCTCTACGAGTTTTGGGAACAAAAAAATGTTATAAAAGAAGAAAAGATATTCGAAGAAAATTCAAACGTGTTTAAAGTCGAAAGCGAAGAAATTTCGTGATATTTAGAAATGTGAGATAATATTTATTAGATTTGAGAAAATGAGCCAATATTTTAATCTCGATTTTCTCAAAAAAAAACGGGAGGCTGCCAAGCGTATCTCCCGATATCAATGTTTTCATTGAACTTCCGCAACTTAACCTCACTTTGTCATTGATACAAAAATACCTCATTTCGCTCTTCCGAGATTAATCGATTCAATGTTAAAACATCAGGAATTACAGAATTGACGATCGCAAGTCTATCAATGTCAACGATACTGAGTAAACTCATCCGGCAAGTATAAACCTCGTACGATCGTTTTGACAAACGGAACCATAACCTCAAAACGAAACGTCATTTATTCTCGATTGTCTTTCAGCGTACGTTTCCTCGGAATCCACAAAATTTCAATATCCAAGAATTTTTCCTCCATCTCTGTTGAATCAGCTCGCAAAATGAGTTACGACGATTCGTTAGAAAAATCGAAAGTTCAGCTGATAGAAATTTTCAAAGCTGGCGTTAAAGCTGTGCAACCGGCTACGATAATTGACAACTGCGTGAGCGTTGTCGGCAACGAACTTCGTGTTCTCGACTCGACTCACAAAATTAACGAGAACGTGTACCTCGTCGGTTTTGGAAAGGCGGTAACGGGTATGGCCGCGACGATGGAAAGTAAATTGGGTAGTCGCTTGAAACGAGGAATCGTCAGCGTTCCAAGAGGCGCCAAAGATCGTTACTATCGAACCGTAGAAAAGAGCAGCGGCGATTATTGCTTCCCGAATTTTAGCGGACCGATATCATACCGCGAAGGCGCAACCGACAATCAGCCCGACCGAGATTCCTTAACGACGAGCCACGATATTGCGGATCTTGCGGAGAGTTTAGGTTTTGAAGATACTCTGATAGTCCTAATATCCGGTGGCGGCTCGGCGCTTTTCTACATGCCAAGGCCAACGATAGATTCCGAGACGAAAATAAGGTTTTGCAGAAACTTACAAAACAGCGGCGCAAGCATAAACGAATTGAACGTCGTGAGGAAGAAATTATCATTGGTGAAGGGAGGAGGCCTAGCGCTTATGGCGTATCCCGCCAAGGTCGTGACTCTCATCCTATCCGATATCGTCGGCGATCCGATCGATCTAATAGCCAGCGGACCTACCGTTTACAGTCCAAAAACGCCTGATAAAGTTATGACCATTTTGCAAAAGTACAATCTTCACGACAAAATCGAGGGTGATTTGAAGAAACTCTTGACGCTGAAAGAATCGAAAATCGACGAAAAAACGTTATTGGACTCGAAGAAAGAATTCATACATGTCAATAACTATGTCGTTGGTAATAATACCTTAGCTATGAAAGCCGCGAGTCGAGAAGCACGCAAGAAAGCTCTGTCTCCTGTAATATTGTTCAACGACGTTGTCGGCAACGTACGAAACGTGAGTCTTTCCTACGCCAACCTGGCGAGTCTCGTTTGTCGCGTTTGGAGCGAAGAAATATCGAGGGAACAATTTCGCGAATCGATGAACAGCGACAAAGTTTTTCGACTGTCGGAAGAAAAGATACGAGAGATATTTCAGACTCTCGATGATTCGGACGGTACGGGTATAGTGCTCATCGGAGCTGGCGAGCCAGAAGTAGAGGTTACCGGAAATGGTCTCGGAGGAAGAAATCAAGAGCTCGCTCTCAGTTTTTCCATAGATTTTCTATCCGAGGTAAACGAGCATCCGCAGTTGACGAGTTACGAAGTTTTATTTCTCAGCGCAGGCACCGACGGTCAAGACGGTCCGACGGATGCAACTGGCGCTTTTGGTTATCCGGCTGTTGAACCGATGATCAACGTTTTGCTCAAAAGATTGAAAAAAATATCAAACGAGTGTGTACTCTCTGAGAAAAATTCGAAAAATGATCGAGTTAACGAAGAATCGGATATAGCGTCGAAATTGATCATAGCTGAAAAAATAGTGCCTCGTAATGCTTTGAGGAACAACGACAGCTACAATTTCTATTCCAGATTCAGGAAAGGAAAGGATTTATTGAAAACGGGATTAACCGGGACAAACGTAATGGATCTTCACTTTTTACTCATAAAAAAACGCCAATGCGCGTGCAACTTGGATTTCAACAGACAGGAACGTTGTCCCGATCCACTGGAAGAGCACGATTTGCACGAGGATATTCAGGATAGAGCTGGAATGAAAATCGGTGAGAAAATCGATGAAAAAGAATGTGCAGTGCTTAATTTAAAGATTTACGATACGAGTTTGTCCGAGCATTGTTGTTCGAAAAAATTCGACCAATAACGCAAATTCGTACTTGCCTCGAATCGAAAATATCGAAATTATTGAATTATTCGAAAAAATCAACTATTCCTGATGAAGAAAAGAAGATATTTCGTGAGCTCACAAAATAACGATTCATTCTTTATGAATTGACGATTAGATTTTAAACTGGTTTAAAACGGGTTACGGTGGGATATAAAAATCGTGAGTGTATATATATGTACATATATATATGCATATACATATACATTATTATTATTATTATTTCTTCTATGCATTAATTGTTCGCACGAAATTTTATAAATACAAATACGAGAGAAGAAATGGCAAAGAATTCGACAACATTTATTTCTGCGCGAACTGAGAAAAACGTTGCTGAATTCGTTATAAAAAAAAACTAAACTGTACAATAGAACTACGAGTTTCTAGAAAAATAACGAAAATCGGAAAAACTACGATATTTCACATAAAAATGTTCGTAGAAATGCCAGCTCTTCGCGATACCGTACAAATTCTAGTTACTCGTTACCAACGCGAAGAATTGTATAAGGATGTGTCTATTTGAACGTGTGATTACAAAATGACGGTAAAATCGTGTAATTGTCGAAAAAAAAAATGAAAAGAGACACGTGAAATTTTCATTGAATCGTTTCGATCGTAATTTTGGACTGTAATGAATATTCTTCGAGTGCGGAAACATCAAACGTAAAGGACGGACGCTCGGCACCTAGGAAAATATTTATTCCATTGTATAATATTGAGCACTTCGCTTTTATCTCATTTTTCTTCCTAAGAGGTTAGGGAGCCATCGCTCTTGTCCTTTCTTTTTTCGGGAAAGAAAAATCGAAGAACTTTTTGTTTTTTCGACGGATGAGGGGAAGCCATTATTCCTTGCAGGTACTGACGATTATTCATCGGGTCAAAACGCAGTTTCAATATTTACAAATTATTGTTCAGCTTATATTAAGCAAATCTTTTTTTTTCTTCGTTTTAACTTCTTTTTTTAAACTTCTCAAACGTCTTCTGTGAACGGATTCTTCAAAGTTTACGTATACACATGTCTCGATTCGAATAATTTTTATCTCTCTTCCGTCTGAATTTTTTTAATCGTCGATTATTTTTTTTTTTATCTTCGCTCGTTTATCAATTTCGAATTTTTTTTTTTACAAATCCCAACTGAAGAGATGATGCTTCACGAGCATGTCGCGAACTCCGTCTTTGAGGGGTTGCGAATGTTCTCTCTTCGGTGGAAGTTCCCAATCAGGATTCAAATTGAAAGCGAATTGGCTGAGTATCCTCAGTTCGCACTTTATCTGAACCCATCCAGGACTGTTGATAAAGCTCCATGGTTGATACCTGATAAAAACAAGAGACAAACGTTCAAAGTTTGCTTATTTTCCATTTGAATGTCTTCAATAAAGGCTTGTTTGGGTTAGACTCCGGTAAATCCTGAAATAAGGATTTACCAAATATTCGGGATTACCTTACCATTTTTGAACAACTTCGACACACGAGCACAATACTTCGAGCCAGAGATGCAAAACTTGCTCGTTTAGCCCGAGGCAGACGAGGGATCGTAGCTTGACGTCCATTTGTGCGTGGGCGTTGTCGTGAGTCAAATTTACGGCTTGTACACAGCGATACAGCAGCTGAAAATTATACAATTTATAAATTATAAATATTGTGACGATTATTCATCATTTGGCAAAAAAAGTGCTTATCTTTATCCCTGCCTGATCGATTCCTTTGAATATCATAAATTACGTGTGGAAAATCAATAAATAAATTAACTAATAGAAACACGTTGAAGAAAAATCGTTAAAACGTTAAAACGTAAAAAAATGCTTCGTGTAAGTTTCCAAAACGATTTTCATATTTTAAGAGAATCTATTGCATAATTTATAGGAATAATTTCCGAGAATTTGAATTTTCAAGATCGTTTAAAAACGTGGGCTTGTTTGGGTTTGTTTTTTTATTTATTTTTGATTGTTTTTGTGCTTATATAGTGATAATTTTGTTTGGTTTTTTTTAGTGAAATTCTGTATCTCGAAAATGATTTTTAATTGTCAAAAATCCTTTTAGTGATTCTCTTAGAATTCTAAAAGGAAGATTTATGCAACTTTCAGCTTTAATTATAAAAAGTAATAAATTTATTGATTTTCAAAGCGAAAATTCGATGGATGTATCGATTTCGCCAAGATTTTCTAATCGTTCAATTTTTACCTCTTCGGGTGTGAGAACTTTGCCGTCTTCGTCAAGCCTGTACGTTTTGCAAAGAACGAGACGACTGTAAACGGAATTGAAGTCTTTTTCGACTTCGCGAGTGGAGGCTTCTTCAATGAATAGCCAAGGATGACAGGGGCCCCCGAGAAAGGATGGTCGTTTCATACCATGCTCGAGAACGGCTTTTACGGCTGGACATAAACTGCCACGAACGAGATCGGTGACCGCTTCGCTGACCGCGTCGTCTCCGGCGCAGGTGTACTGTTTGCTTCTTTCGTCCAAAAGCTCTACGAATTTTGCGGGAAACCAGCCTTTGCGAAAACAGACAAATTTGAAATATCAAATATCAAAGGTTTCGAAGAAAAATTCGAACTCGTATGTTTATAATTATATAATTATATAATTATATATTTATATGTAAATTATATATAATATAAAAATAATTATATATAAATTATAATTATAATTATATAATGTTTATAATTTATTCGCTAATTAATTCAATTAATGTATATTTTTATTATTATACATTACCCCGCAATCCATTGAGTTCGCCGACCCAGCAATGTTCGTCCTTTTGGCTGATTATCGTGATAATGTCATTTTTCCGAAAACCAAGTTCATCGTCGTCGTGCCTTTCGAAATCGAGGAGAGCTTTGGCTCGTCTCTTTCGAGTTCTCGATACGTTAACGTAATTATCGTGATCTTTGGAGTGACTTTCCATCGTGTAATCCGCAATGGTACTGACGTTGCTCAAATTCGGATCAACGTTTATAAAATGCCGAGCGACTTGAAGCACCGTTTCGCGAAGATCGACGAGAATTTCTGAGCCATTAAAAAAAATACAGATTTAGTGATAAACGTACATTCTGAATAATTGAAATTGACTTTTTATCGTTCTAACCTGTTTGACGAATATTCTTCGACTTTGCGTCCTCCTCGGTCTCGTCGCTTCCAAACAAAAATGTTTGCAGGACGGATTTGTTGCGTTTCATTTGACGTCTGTTGAGATGCTGTTTCGGTAGATTCGGAGAAGCATCGGGATTCCCAACGAGACCACCCTGATCAGCCATCAGATAAGCGAGATGACGACGTCGATGAGTCTCGATTAAAACGTCGCTCAAAGATCCACCGAGTTCCAAGGATACCTCGAACAATTGATCCACGTCGTCAATGTCACCCGGTATGTCCGATAACGCGTTAAATATCTGAGCCGAATTTTCCAACAATTTTAGCTCCGATTCTGCAAATTTTCACGTTATTTTTTAATCGATCCGATTTTGAATGAATTTTGGATACGGATTTACGTCGAAGAACGTTAACCTCGAATTTTCAGCATTCCGAGGGTCACTTGAAACAACACGATCGAACCGTCGAACAGGAAGAGATCCCAAATTCTCAAGAGTATCTTCATGTGCACGACCGAGGCGAATAAAGTGAGAAACCAGTGCAGAGATATCAGGCTCAACTCTATATCGTGTTGAACCAGTACGTGATCAATATCGGGCAAATAATTGGCTATTAGAGTCCTCAGTACTCGCTGATCGGCTTGAATACCTGAAATTTCAATTTTTATTTATAGTATCTTTTCACTGTGGGCTTGTACGTTCGTGATAATTAAACAAAAGTACTTTCGATGGCTCATCAGCATTAAGATTAAGTTTGAGGTCTTTAAAACGACAGTAAAATGTTTAATGAAAATTCTTCATAAACGTTATATTTGGGAGGGAAGAAACAAGCTTGATGAAAAATCATTCAAAGGTTGAAGGTCATTGGATTTGTCTTACAATATCACAGTGAAAAAAAAGAGTTTCCAATTGAAAATTCCTTGATGACCTTGAGAAAGTAACAACGACCTTGACAATTTTTCACCGCTTTTTTTTCATAAACGTAATATTGCTGTTTTGTTTGAATTTTCGATGGTAGAAGAAAAGAAGATAACCTAACAAAGTCGACGAATAATACGAAGCGGGCAATAAATCTTCGACTATCGTAGCCATCATCCAAAACGCTTCTTCCTCTTCCAATAGCAGAAGCAACGAAGCCGCCATTGTACCCGTTCCCTGACAATAACCGATGTCCGGATAGAGCCAAGCGAGTCCTCGCATTACTCGTCTCAAACGAGGAATTCCCGTGCTGTGAAGATGACTGAAACAAGCGTTAGCCGGCATCGTTCTCAAAAGATCCTTTTCGATTTGTTTGCTCGTCATTAACGCGTCGTTGCTCGACGCTTTCACGATATCTTTGTACGTCATTTCCGAAGCTTGTCTCTTGTGTTCCGCGCCTGAAAGAAATTACGATCGCAAAACTCAAACATCTTTTTTTCAGGGATTTTTTATCAAAGTGCGAATAAACCGAGAATTGCTCGTTCATCGGAAGAACAAACCTGACATGCGCATCCAAATTTGAGGTCGTAGCGAATGCGGAACGCCACGACGTACCATCTCCCGCAGTTTGTCGGTTTTTGGTAAACGGCAATCGGCGACTTGTCGAGATACATCGGCGACCTCTTTGTTATCGCTGAATTCCATTAGAGCTACCCATTGCAGTCGATGCTGCGGATCCTCCACGAATGGAACGCCGAGTAATTTCTTTGAACTTTGCTCCGGTCCGTCCTCTTCCTCGACTCGGAAACCAAACTCGTCGAATCTCGACAACGATAAAATATTGCATAAAAATATTTGATCGAAAGATACCGATTCCAAAAAAAAGCTGATTTGTTTCGAAGCAAAAACCGAGATGGATTTAATAGCATTGTCGCTTTTGTTTTCAAATGTCTTTTCATCCTCACCTATATTCCGGCTGTGAATTCGGATCGTCCGGCTGACCGAGTTTCACCAGAATATCTTGTGGCCACATCGAAGGCGTCAGCGCCGAAAACGGCCCGCCCGGCGCCGGCGATACTTGATCCTCGCACAAACTCGATCCCCCGATATCGAATTCATCTTCGGACGCGAACGCCTGAAGCTTTTTCTATCGATTGGGTTAGAAGCGTAAAATTGGCATTTTAATTGAAACTCTGCCTAATTTTGCAGGTAAGATTGTTAATTTTGAAATTAAAGTTTGTTAATGAGACGAAGAAAAGTGCCAAGTGTGATTCAACAAAAATGGGACATCCATACATTTGGATGAATCAAATCGATTATCAGAGTTCCGGTGATGAACAAATACGTGACAAACCCAAACAAACCCAAACGACTCGCTAGCAGAAGTAAAATCGCGACTAATTTTTCTTCTCATCCCCGCGATGTTTATAGTGCGATCGAGACTGTTTGGGTTTGTTTGGGTTGTTGACTGATCTTTAATAAAATGAGCTGGAATTGAGCTGACTTTGAATGAAAATCGTTTTCGAACGTTATCGCAAACTTACGTTGTGATCTTCTTTGCCAACATAACCTTCGTGATCGCGTACATTGAAGAGGGACTTGGCGATCTCCATTATCGCGGCAACGAATATAAATGGAAATCTCGTCTCACAGACGACACTCCATCGGTGTCGACATTTTCGTCAGGATGAATTATATTGAAAAACGTTTTTTCGAAAAACGATCTTCGAGGTACTGTAAACATTAAGATTGTGACAGCTGCGTGTATCGTGGCATGGAAGTATCGACGAACTTTTTACGTGCGAAAAAATAATGGGGGGGGGGGTTGATGAAAACGAGGGCGCCACCGTTCGAGCGTTAGTTACAAAAAGTTCCTGCAAGCTGGCGACATCTGCGCGAATTTAAATATTTCCTCGAAGCTCGTCAGTTTACCGACGACGAGACGGAAAGAACAATTTTCACGATGTCGCGTAACATTAGTTTTCAGTACGGAATTGCGAATGTACGGTGACCTTGTGCTTCGATGCAAAATATTTACAAAACTTGGATAAACCGGAAATGTTTTGAAAACAAAAGCGCTCGGTCAATTTTGTTTATCACGTCGGTTATCGAGCTTTCGGGCTAGTGAAATTTTCTTTATCGGAAACGCATTTTTCGTCGCAACAAAAGTTTGACGAAATTCAAATGACCGTTCGAGTTTCGTGTGCTCCGTAACGAATTCTCGAGCGTTGCCTCAACTTCGCAATTACCAGTAAAGCGGTACGATCGAGTCCGGGAAAGAAAATGGGGAGTGGCCGTGCTTTGGATATCGCGTGACGCGCGGAAAATAGGAGTAATCGATAGAGGCGTCGCGACGACGTTTTCGCCACAGTGGGAGGAGTCCTCTAACGTTAAAAATAAAAACTCGGCGTAAGAGAAGTGGCGGGAAAACGAGGATCAGTCTGCATGACACCATGGACGTAACGAGTATAGATTGACTTTACCTACATTTCCTCGTGTACTGAAAATGCTATTGTAAAAAATTGCAACTTTTGGTCGGTTCGTCCAATCCTTAAAATTAAGAGGGGAAAAACATTTTAATTGAAATCGAAAGTTTCGGGAAAACGCAAATCTAAAAAAAAAATTATATATCAGCAATTTTGCAATGTATCGTAAATGAATATTCCGAATGTACGTAAAAATTGCATATCGCTATGAATGATTGAAAGTTTCATTTGCGGTAGCCATATTTGATTTTGAACTTCCGCGACACGCGCTTATTTAAAGTTCGGCAATGACCGTCCGCTAGCGACGCGGTATCGAAACGCATAAGTTTTTCGCAAGGATTTCGCATACCGTGTGTCGGTAAGTTAACAATCGGAGGGTCGAACGCGCGTTAAAAAAAAAACAATACAGAAAATTGTAAACGCGGCAGCACGATCGCTAGGTCGAATTCCTCGGTTCTCTATTGGCCCTCAGTTTCAATAAAGCCACATCCGGCTGTTCAGAGTCGAAAGCTCATTGGTCGTTTCGTTCCGTTGCGCGATTAGACTCGTGCTGTGCAATGGGTGAAGTTGATCGAAAGAATTCACGGAGCTAATAGCGGATCGCAAGAGAAACGTACCGACGAAATATTTATTGATAAAAGTAGACTCGGCTAAGGCGTCTCTTAGTTTTAACCGTCGGTCGAGAGACGCCCCGTTGTGAAATTCGTGCGTGACGTCGCGCGTATTGTTTTTCATCTTTTTTCCCACTTCGTTTTTTTTTTTTTTTTTTCCCCCGG
>JAPYZJ010002320.1:0-21274 GCA_030522765.1 Ophioninae sp. B BG-2022a
GCAAAGGTAATAAATGCTTATTTGATTTCCTAGACTTCATATTTATTTTTTTAGAATGTTTTAAATCTTAAGTGCGTACTCCTAGACCAGATTACCCTAAGGTTTCGAAATTCCAACCTTCGAACAAGCTCGAAGTTTCCACTTGCTTTTGATATTCTAAGAAAACGCCTTTAAAGGATTTTTCGTGATTCGTGATAGATATTGAAATATTGAATTTTAATGTTTACCGTTGATCAGGTTTGTTTGGTTTTACATTGATCTGTTCGAGTCCATTTTCGTTTGTTTGGGTTTGTTTGGGGTTATTCCGGGCTCTGGGTTTGTTGGGATCGATTGGGGCTGTTTGTTTGTTTGGGTTTATAAGGATCTGTCCGTTTTGGTTGATTCGAGGCCGTTTGGGTTTATTTCAGCCTGTTTGGGTTTGTTAGGGTTCGTTTCAGTTTATCCACGTTTGTTTAGGTTCGTTTGTGTCTGTTTGGGTCTTTTTTTCAGTCCGTTTGGGATTATTTCAGCCTGTTTGGGTTTGTTCGGTTTTATTCAGGTTCGTTTGGGTTTGTTCGAGTTTGATTGGACAGTATAAGCCCAGTAAAACAATCTTCCACATTCGATATCTCGAATAGTTTCGCTAGCCCCCAAAATAACCTAAACAAACCCACAAAATATTTTTAAAAACTTGTCGTAATTACTCAACTATTTTTTTCTATTTTTTTATTTAATTATTTTTAACCAAATAATCGTCAAAATTCGAAAATCCTTTTTTGCCAAAAAACCACGAGGTAAAGGTTCTGAAATTCGTTTGTCCGTTGCTCGGTCAGTCCCGACACATCTTTGAACCCGGATGTCCACAAAGGCGAGTAGCCAAATGAAAATTGAAAAATTAAAAAAAAAAACATTCATGAATATTCGAATTAGTTTGGTGGTCGGTGCACCAAATTTCGAAGCTGACACGATTCTTCACACACCTTTCCGAGGAGGAGAACGACGTTGACAATGCCCGGTGGATTCGGGTCGCCCGATGCTTCTTTGGCGAGACTTTTTTGTAATGTTAATAAGTCGAAACATGGCGCGGGCATTTAATTGTTTTTCGCGGTAATGCTGTGCAACGGAGGTGTGCAACGGGACGCCCTTCCGTTTGCTCTCGAACAAACGCGATTGTTCGATCCGACTTTCTTTTTTATTAATTTTTTCAATTTTTTTTTATTTTCTTTTATAAACCGTCTGTCTTTTTATTTATGAAACAATTGATCAACAACGAAGATTATTTTTATCGAACTTACGCTCGCGATTGTCTCCGGGGAAATCAACGAAGAGGGGGGTAACGAGTCGATGGCAATTTGCCCGGAAACGAAAAGCGATGATTCATCCGGCGCGTATGCGAGGCGACAACGCGGTAGCGCGGTGGTACATCGATAATTAGTTTGGCGAAAATGACGAGACCGAGGAACGAGGACGAGTCACGGGTTCTCTCCGCGACAAAAGTTCTCGAAGAAAGTCCGTAATTTATGTAGATTCGAAGCGAACGAAGAAAAAAAAAGGAAGAGAAGAAAATAAAAGAAAAAAAGAATTATTTTTCAAAAAACAGAAGAGGGAGAAAGAGCCAGGCCATTTTCTCAAGGATAATTGGCGAGAACCAGTGCGACGTATTCGCGAATTCGTTTATATCCGAAACGGGGGCGTTCTTTGTCCTCGCTGTCTCGTCCTGTGCTGTTTTGTCTTTCTTTTTTTTCTTCCTTTTTTCTTCATCTTTTTCTTTCTCTTCTTTTTTCCTCGGTTGATTCTTCGTATGCCTACCGACGACCATCATGACGATCCCATCAACTTCCCATCGAGGAAAAACGTCAACCAATGATTTTTCCAGGAAGTTTAAGTCGCCCCAGTCTCTTCATGGATGAGTATGATTGCTCTCGGTAGCCCCAATAGACGTACAAGATGCGTGGGATCCTCCCGTCTACTCCTGGCCGTTCACGTATGTAGGTGGCGTGTACCCGGAGGATATACAAAACGTGACCCATGGAAGAGGAAACCGCGAACCGCGTATCCCATAAGCGAAGGATTTACGACTCGCTCTTCCTCCCCCCCCCCCCCCCCCCTCCCCTCTTCTGAGGAGACCCGCGTGGACCGCGTCTCCCGAGAGTGTGTTCTCGAGTTCACCTACCGCGACGCTTACCTCCTCCTCCTCCTCTTCCCCCTGTTACTCCTTCGCCGACATGTGGGCCAAGTCACCGCGAAGAAGCCTCAAGATCCCTCAACAGACTTTACGAGCTAATGTAAATCCTAAGCTCAACCCCCTCTCTCGAACGTCACTCGGAATTCATTGAGAAAGATGATGATCGTTATTGTGATTATGATTTTCATAGAATTTAGTATGCTCGAGTACAAACTTTCGGCAAAACATTTCACTGAATTTTTAGAACAATGATAATAAGTCTAAATTGTGCAAATGGAAAAAGAGAATAAAAATAAGAGTTGAAAGTAGTAAAATAATTATAAAATGTATCAATCACACGGAAAATAATTAAATTAGAATTAAAAAATGATAAGATAAATTATAAATTATGTAAATAGTAGAAATAAAGAAATAATAAAAATAAGAGCAGGAGATCGTAAAATAATTATGAAAAATATGCGAACTTTGCGAATGAAAAAATAATTAAATTAGTAGAACAAAATAATATAAATTAACCACATAAGGTAGATAAATCAAGAAATATAAAAACGAGAATAAAAATATACCAATCTAACAAGGAAAAAGAGAATTCCTAATTCTTCGCAATCGCGATCTCTCGATGACGCTCGACGATTCCAAAAATCGTTTACGGCGATGGGAGGAAGGGCGAAAGCACACGGGAGGGAGTGCTACTTGATATTCTCAGTTGAACGAGATCAGCTACCAGAAACGATGACGCGTGTTCGGATCGTTACGTAAGATGCGCTACCGCGACCTGAATCACGTATACCCACACCTCGAGCGTTGTCACAATCGCTCGACCAAATTCACGCGAGAGAGAGAGAGAGAGAACGAAGGAGAGAGATAAATATATCACCGGATGATCGCCCTTGATGAAACCGTCGATTAAGCATTCACGAAGAAGCGCCTGACCGGTGAACGACGATCGCGACCTCGTGTAACCAATTGCTCAAACGAAAAAGAAACGCGTTGCCCAACGAGCGAGGCTCCCATCTCCAAGTCTGGCGAAATTTCGTTGGTGGTCCTTCTCCTCCCTAAAAAATGCGTAACGCGATCGATCGCGTCAATCGTCTTCGCTGGTGACATCGTCGAGTCTCGAATCCCGACGATCTTGTCAGTGGGGAATTCGTGGACGAAATTAATCAAGAGAAGACTCCAAAACGAAAAATAAGTTTTTTTCAAGGAAATTTTTATTTCTAAAAAGACTATAATTAAAACGCAATAAATATCAGCGTGTACTTTAGGAAATTATTCTCTTCCTGGTGGGATTGAAATCTCCGGTATTATTCGTCTGCAACGAAAATACAAACTAATTTTGCTCTTGATCTGCATCGATGTTTTGTCGTTATGTCTTAAGCTCGACGAATTGGGTTTCGAAATATTTATTCATGCGTATCGCAATAAAGAAATAAAACGTTCAGGTGTGAAACACGAAACAGTCGAATCGATTCCTAAAAATACGACACACGAAAATACGTAAAAATGTATTGCGTAACATACGTGACTGTGTCGAAGCCACTTGTGCAGTAGATGTGCAGTGTAACCTGGGACGCAGTCCTACCGGATTGTCGTAGAAGAAAACTAGTATGTAAGACCAAACAAGGGTAGTATTTCAGCTACTTCTTGTCTGGTACTTGGGGGAGCTTTCCGTAAACAACTTCGATCCTCCTGTCGAACTTGTTGCCCCGATGTGTGTTTTTTTTTCTGCCTGCTATGCAGTTTCAGCCACGATAGAGACAACGAGCGTAAAGAAAGAGAGAGAGAGAGAGGAACGAAGGACAAAACGAGAAGCTTGACAAGGGAAGAGGAACTTGGCTCAGAATTGTACGGAATCGAAAATCGTGACGATATTCTCTAAGGCCCAGAGTGTACCCGTGCCCACTTTTCAATACGAACAAACCTGTATCCGTAGATCCACATATACATACTTCTACATATACGCACGTAGAGCCAAGAAATACCAAGAGTTTCCGATCTGGTCCCCCACATATATATACGACAAGGACACACGACTGTGTATATTTATTCCTCGGACTATTCCCGCTGTTTTCTAAGAGGCAACATCTCCGAGCGCCCGCGCGCACGGAAATGCCTCTCGTTTCTGCGGTTCTCACAGTTTACCGAGAAAATATGCAAGGGGCGATGAAACGGGCGGTAAGTCCGAGCGCGCGAGTCGAACGAAAGTAAGAGTGACGAAGGAGGCTAGGAACGCTGGCTTGTCGTGCGAGAAGCGACGGAGCGCTTGGCCATCTATCGGCGTACGGGGGAATCAAAAATGGCGGCGCCCCGAACCGCGCCTCCGATACTTCGCGTGTTTCTCTTCCTCCTGGCGTTTGGCAGCGATGAGAAACGAGAGAAAAAAATTCATCGCACGAAATCCATGGGGATAATGAGCGCCAGTGTATGCAACGTCTGTACGTTTGGCACGTATACCCGGGACGTTCCGAATGTGTAATACCCGACCGGGGCTATAGTTTACTTATATTTGAGCAATAGAGATCGGAGCGTACGGCCCGGAATGTTTCTCAGGCGATGAGACCACTCGGGCCTCGGCGCATCGTTCGTTTCTTCGAATCTATTGCGTTTAAGTTACAACCGAGCCGAGATCACCGCCGGAGTAAAACAATTACGATTACTCGTGCCGACGATTTCTCATCGCGATTTTTCCTTTTTCTTTTTTCTTAGTTTTTCTTCACGCTCCTCGTTCGGTCAAACCTGGCTGATGCGATCTAGTCGGTGCCACAAGTGGGCTCTCCAATTATCCTTCCGTCACTTTTTCCCCAAGTAAACACGAAACCGGCAATGCGTTGTTTACATAGTAGCAACTATAATAGGTCATTGACAAGGATCAAACGGAGGCAACATTTTAAACCGTTTCAGGATGTCCGTAAGCCGACTTTGTTGTTTTCTCTCTTATTCCTGATTTTCTAAGATCCATACCCTTGCGGTCTTTTAGACCTACCTACATGAGCAACGCAGACCAAACATTTCCAGTCACAAATACTCAAATCATTTATCTAGCTTCGTTCAATCGTATTTTACGGGGCGGGGAGTATTAGCTTTTTCTCACGCCTTCTAATTTTTCCTAAGCCTTTCAGAGTTTTAAAGACTGGAGTGAAGAAACGAACTATCTACGACAAACAGTTCGTGAGCAGCGTTGATTCGGAAAGCTGAGATGCTCGGAAGACTGCTGTCGGGTTTTTTCGTATGGACAATGTAGGGTCCTAGGGTTGCTCGGGGGACAGTCTAGGGACAGTCTAGGATTAGTCTAGGAATAGTCTAGGATTAGTCTGGGGATAGTTTAGAATTAGTCTAGGGATAGTCTAGGCTCACTCTAGGGATAGTCTAGGCTCACTCTAGGGATAGTCTAGGCTCACTCTAGGGATATTCTAGGATTAGCCTAGGGATAGTCTAGGCTCACTCTAGGGATACTCCAGTTTAAGATCCTTCTCTAACCCCAAACAAGCCCCCATATAGAGTCTACCCATATATGCCCTATATGGTTTGGTTTGGGCTTGTTTGGGTTTACTGTAAAATCATAAGCAAGCTCTTAACCCTAGTTAAATTTTTGACCAAAGTATCCAACCATTAAGCTCTTCGAAGAATCGACCTTCCTATTGCGCAAGCCGATGTGCATCAATGCGGTCACCCCTCCAAGTATTGGCTGGCCTGTTAGAATCTAACACCGAAGGTGGACCAGCACTGTCAGTCCCTTTTTTCCGCCACTCCATTCACTCTACCCCATCCTCTATCAACCAATCCAAATTCCATATTTAAGGCCCTCCACTCCACCCCACCTTGTCCGTTCGCATCCTTTTCCCGTCCGATCTGAATTCCGAGGAAATACGTAACCCTCGTACAGTCATATCCCTGGGAATTCCAATGACGGAAACGCACCGTCCTCGTTCCTCAACTCCCGGAGAACAGATTGAGACGTTCCATTAATATTTCGTTCATCCATTATTCGAGAGAAGAAGATGAGGCGGCGTTCCGGCGACCACACGTGGTCGGAGAACGACACGGACGAGGATCGGGCCAAGGCACACTACCAAGAGATGCCCGTACGAGCCTCCGGCGATACTCGGACAACCTCTCATTTCACATTCCCACGTCCTTAATATAGATCGTTGATACGAGGTACACGAGACTCGGTGCACGCTGCGGGAGGATCGTACCGGTGAAAAGGTGAAATGGACCGAGCTCGAGAGAAAGAGAGTAAAGGAGAGGGAACTGGGAAGATAGGAAGGGGGAAGAGGAGGGGGGGAGGGGGTTAGACACAGCCGAGTCATTATCCACGGTCTGGAGTTCCACGAGCGTGGGCGACGACCTATGGAAAAGTCGCACAGGTGCCTTCATGATCATCGGATCCAACGTTTCTCCCACATTTTCCTCTGGAAAATTATTTCGAATTTCGATTTTTCACAAATTTTAGATCGGCGATCTTTATAATAGGGAATTTTTATAGAATACCTGAAACGACCAGGAAATAAACAAGATATCATTTATACCATAGTTTGATAAGGTATTCTGTATGGTAAATTGGGGTAAAGATGACAATTTGATTTACGTGTCAAAAATTCACGATAGTTCGTCACGGAATATGTCGAAACTAAGCATGGATGTTTCAATAGAAAAAAGAATGTTCTTTTTGTCATGCAAATGTATAATTATAAATGAGCATTCATTTGAAAATAAATATTTATTTATTCTTAAGCATATCAATACTTTTTTTTAGTAAAAGATCAATCTACTGGCTATTGTGTATTATTACTTTTATAGATAAGCTTAATTTTTTTATTTCGCGTTGGATGTACATTGTACATTCTTTTTTGCATAGATTATTTGGCGATTGACAATTTCGGCGAGGTTGATTTCGAGCAAAGAAAAAATTGATTATTTTATACTTTTCCTGATTTTCCAATGGGGTTCTATATAATTCCTAGATACATAATAATTCCCTAATATGTATTAGGTAATTATTATAATTTTTTAAATTTACTAGATAATTATTATAACCTAGTAAATAGACATATCGGTAATACTAATTAAATTACATATATATATAAATTAAATTATCTAAGCGATAATTAATGATACATGACATATTTTCGAAATTCCTTTGACGTATTTGGTATTCTACAAAATACCTGGACATTGGGTACGATCACGAAATAATTCACTGATTTTTCGGTGATGATATCACGTGTCGCAACTCGGCGTTCCCTCGGCTACGTGTTTCGGAGTAAATTATGCGTTTTTTTTTGTTTCTTTTTTATTTCTGTTTCTTCGATCG
This sequence comes from Ophioninae sp. B BG-2022a, assembly GCA_030522765.1. NCBI lineage: Eukaryota > Metazoa > Arthropoda > Insecta > Hymenoptera > Ichneumonidae > Ophioninae sp. B BG-2022a. Next base: position 7,479 of record JAPYZJ010002320.1, read on the forward strand.
TTGATTTTTCGTCGTTGGGTTGTTTTTTTTTGTGATCGCGGCGTCGACGAGGCGAAACTATGCTACTGGAGCTATCCGTCTCGTTGGTATGAAATCCAGAAAGGGAATAGCTGTCGCGCGCACCTCGCACATGTCGCGGGGCTTCAACAGTGATCAATTGACTCCGATCGCGCGCGGGGCGTAACGCCAAACCTGGCGAACGTACAAGCTTGACCCGTTGCCGCGAGTACCACGGGGGGATACCAGTTTTGCTTTATTTTTCCTTACTTTCCCACATTCGTTTTTTTCCCAGCCTCTTTTTTTCCTCGTTGCGTGTTGGTTTCTTTTTTTTTTCTCGTATCTTTTTTATTTCTTCCTTCGTTTCCTTTTTTTCTTCTTCTTCATCTCGGACCATTCGCCATTCCAGCTCGTCGTCGATATCGACCAGTTTGATTAACAACACGATTATCCTGTACTGACAAATTCGTCTCTCACTTGATTTTTCTCTGCCTTCAGACCGACCACTCGATTCAAACCGAAACGCGCTCGTTCCGAATAAAAAATTGAGCAAGATAAAATAAAAAGTAAAACTTCGGTTTACTTCATCGAGCAATTATCTGGCTCTCCTCGTTTATCACGTTTATTCTCCGCAGGAGGGGAAACGATTGAACTACCCGGTGGAAATTCCAATTTTCTTTGGTGCAACAAAAAAAAGAAAGAATTTGGGTGTAAATTCTTTCTTTTTTTTTTTGAGTTTGTGTTTTTGTAATATATTTTTATTTTGTTGATCGAATAATCACTCGGTTCGGTTGATTCGGTTGGTCTGAAAAAAAGAATTAGTTTTTAGTTAGCTAGTAATCGACCAGATGTTTTATAACTTTTGACTAAAAATAAAATCAATTAGTTTATTTACTAATACGTAAAGATGAAAAGAAAGTTTTAAATTTTTGGTAGCTAGCAATCAACCAGTTTTTTATATCTATTAACCGGAAATAGAATAAATTAGTTTGATTATCGGGGAAAAAAAAACTCAAAAAACGTTCCGAATTTTTGGTAGCTGCGAAGGAACCATTTTTTAAACCCATATCATCCAAAATTAAAATAAATTAGTTTCTTTATTATTTTTTTAACTCAAAAGGTTTAATTAAGGATCTGCCAATAAAAAAAAATTGGAAAAGTCTCGAAAAGAATAGTTCGTTACAAAAAAAATTACAAATTAAGTTTACATTTTTTCTAATTACGAACTAGTAACTAATTTTAAAAAATACACACTAAAAAGCAAAATTCATTTTATCGATTCATATTATCAATTTCTTGATTTCGTTTTTTCGACTCCTTGATCTTCGGCTTTAGCAACGCGAATAATTTCGCAATTGTGGGGTTTGCACATCCTCGTTTATTCCGTTAGTTCTTGGGAGGAGTTTAAACTCGTAGGAATGGAAACGAGCTTCACGCAATGGAGGTTGGAATTTATTTCTTCTTCGTTGGTAGAACGCATTGTTCGCTCGTAACAATTCATTGGCGTTATCGATAAGTGAAGTAATTGAAAATTCGTAATAACCTGTCTAGTCCGTTGCCTCGAACGTGCTATCGGGCTCTTTCGACAAATTGTCTCGGTACGCTATTACCAAGCGTATTTGCGATTGTTCCGGTTGTCGCTCGTCTCCTTCTTCGCTCTATTCACCAGGGAAAGACTGGGCGTTCAAGAAATTTCTGCTTCGAGGAATTCCGAAGATAGAAAAGATTTATATGCGTACTCGCGCGACGTCCGTGCCCCAAGAAATAAAGCACTCGCGGAGTAATTCTCTCTCCGTTTTTTTGTTTGTTCTCTCTTTACTCCTTGAAAATCGTGCCTCACCGCGATATGCATATTGAATGCGTTCCTGGTGACTCTCTACGCGGAAAAATCATCGACTCGTTAGGCAAATACAAATTTTGAATTTTTGCCCTTGAAATCAATTTTTTTTCCACGCAATCAATTAATGAAAAAATCTTTTTATCGAACAAAGTTCGTTTTTGTAAAAAAACAAAAGGATATTCCGGAATTTTAAATCATGTAGCGGTTTATAACACTTATTTTTGAGAATACTTACACAAACCTTAGTTTCGATTTTTAATTAAATGTATTTAAAAAAAAGAACATTTGATGAATAACTAATTATGGAATAGAAGTGAAAATACAGGTCAACGAAAAACGCTTTTGAATTTGTATTTTAATAAATACATTTTTATTCAGTAGATCGAATAATAACCAAAATAATCATTCGTTTATTGTAGAGTGTGCTTTCGTCTTTTTCACGTTTATAAAATAAAATAATAAATAAATAATCAACTAATAAATAATCTTTAAAATGTTGGCTCATAAACTTCATCCAAAAATAAAATTAAATAGTTTACTCGTTAAAATGCAAATACAAAATATTGATGATTTTTTGCCAGCTATCCGATTCCAGTTTTTGATAGATATGAACAAAAAATCAACTAAATTACTTTATTCATTAAATTACAAACCCAAAGAAGATAAATAAATGCACTTTCGTCAGCAATCGACCACGCACTTTTCGACATCTACCAGCCAAGAATAAACCAAATTTCCATACTTATAAAAAAAACAAGTTCGAAGCGAAAAAAAAATATATTTCGTGTCGTACGCTAGTATCATCGATGCCTTCTCGTTTTCTCGGCTCCTTGATCTTGATCGATAAAAAGGCGAGGCAACAATTTCGAAACAGTCATGATCGGTGAACGAGAGTGGGGCGTACGATAAAAAAAAAAAAGAAAGTAAAAAGAAAAAACATAGCGAGGGTGAAGAATTTTTATTGGCGACTTGGTCGATTCGCGAATAAGACGAATTCCCTGCCGAGCGACAAGTACGGAAAACGGGTGTGTATGCGCGCGCACATATTTACTTTTTTATCTGTTTCTTCGTTGAAGCGCTTTTTTTTTCTTCTTCTCCTTTCTTTTTTTTTTCTTTTGCTTTCATTTCCTTTTTGTCGTTCTCCACCTGAAACGATTGCATTATGGCGCTTACAAATCGGTTCGAGATTCCGGGCGAGCCGGTTCATTCGAGATAATCCCAGGATCGGCGCAATGCGACACGGCCCTCGAGGCGATACGAGAACGGATTTGTCGCACGCGCCCCTAAATGGTCTCGGTCAGCTACGCGAGAGATTTGCGCTCTCTCGCTCTCTCTCTTTCTCTCTCTCTCTCCCTCTTAAATAGGAAGTGAAAAAATTTGAAATTTAGTGTTTTAAATTGAAATTTGAAGGTTACATTATAAATTACCATCTTTAGTTCTAAAATTATCTTTAAAACGAATTCATCAGTTTATTTAAGTTTTCTAGTTAGTTTATTAAGGATATACTTATCAGTATTGCTCTCTCGAACTATCCAGACAAAAAGGAACCCTTATGTAATTAGCATAGTTATTCTTACCTATAATTGCCTCAAGGTAAAATTGTACGATATATATAAGTATAAGATATACATGTATAATATATCAATATAAATATATACAGTGTAAGACGATTTCATCAGATAATTTAGGTTTTCCAGTTAGTTTATCAATCACATAGTTATGAGTATTGCTCTCTCTCTCTTATTATCTAGACATGATGATATGATGATAATATGATTTATAATGCTCCAGTGAAACTTCCGGGCAATCAAAGAATAACAATGAAAAAACTTAAAACTAACAAAATTAGAGCACGAAAATGATATAATACAAGATTGATTGATTGATGAGTTTATGATGCCCTAGAAAACCAATCGGGCAAAATGGAAAGATGCCAAAAATTAGAAAAATACAATAAATACAGGATGTACAATAAATTCAATAAATACAGAAAATGAAAAGCAGAAAAACCAGAAAAAAACGAACTTAAAAGACTAATATAAAGATGACTTAAAATAAAAGATGAAAAAAAAAATACTTAAAAAACTAATATAAAGATGAAAGGAAATAATAATAATAATAATATCGAGAGAGAGAGAGAGAGAGAGTGAGAGGAACCCTTACGTAATTATCATAGGTAATATTTTTGATTATTTTCATTTATATCCTTTTCCTTACAAGTCATTTTTTTTATTATTTCGTAAATATTTTATATTTTCTTATTTTCAGTATTATTGTATTCTTCCAACATTTTGTATTTTCTTCTTGCCCAATAGCGAGCTACTACACGATAAACATTAATCGTATCATATCATATCATATCTTTCTCTCTCTCTCTCGTACTTTTTCGTCCAATGTACTCCAAGGAGTGCAAACGACCGGCAAACGGAAGACAATCGTCCGCACGAATATATAACTCGACGACAGGACTCGTTGCTCGTTTATTTGAGTGCGGGAGCAGAAGGAGGGGGGGGGGTAGGACACCGCACCGTTGGAAGGAAAAAAAAGTCGAAGAACTTTGCGCACGGCGCGGAGGCTCGTGCGCCGACGCGTCACTCGATTTCGCGCACTCGGCTCCGGTATGCGCTTCCCTCCCCCCCCCCCCCCGCTCCCCCTCCCCTTGCCCTTCCTCCTTTATATAGCGTATACGTATATACGCAGGTGAAACCTGCTTCGCCTCGTGCGTTGCGCAATTCGGGAATACCGTTGTCCCGTTTCCACCGGCTTGACTGTGCGCACGCGTATATAGGCTACTCGATCGGTACGTCGATTTTTTTCGTTTGCCTCCTGGTTCCGGAATCCAGATTCCCGAAGAGCCTTAAGGACGAGACCATTCGGTGATCCCAAAAATAAGATTTGTTTTTTTTTTTTGCATATCTGACGAATTTGAAGTGAATTAAATTTTTGAAGAAGAAGTACCGTTAAGTTTTGAAGTTGAAGTAGATTTTGGGCTGAGAGATAAAACTGCGGCGTGGGAATCAATCGCGGATTGAATGCCGTGAAAGGGCTTTTTTTTTGTGGTTTCGAGTATACCTTGGGAGTTTAAAAAAATTAGTAATTAAATTGATTTGTTTTATTTCTGGTTGATATTTATTTGGAAAAATTGGGTGGAGTTCCGGAAAGTTCCACCTTCCGATCGAGATGAGTTTTGTACAGAGCTTATTTTTAATATTCTGAGACGAACATGAAACGGTTTTTGGCAATTTAATCATTTATTTTGTATTTTTTTTTAATTTTTGAATGTTTATTTTGTATTTTTTTGCTTGGATTTGGGTTGGTTTGGGTTTGTTTGGGTCTGTGCAAAATTTAAGCTCGATCGAAGGGTGGAACTTTTCCGAAGTTTATCCAAAAAATTGGCTGCTGGACAGCTACTGGAAATTCGGAACTTTTGTTCAGTTTTCTTTTCTATCAGTAAACTAATTTAATTTTTGGTTGATAGCTGGTAAAAATTGGTTGATTGATTTTCGGTTTGATACGTTTGAAAGAAAATAAAATTTACCCTCAATTTGTATTACCGTCCCTTTTCGAAATAAAAAGTATTATTCTCACCCAAAATATTAGCGTTAAAGATTCTTTAACGAATAATTTAATTTCAACAAAAAATTTGGTGAAAAAAATTGTACAAATTTTCAAAAGTACAAACTAAAGTAAAATAGAGAAAAAAAGATCGTTTTTCCGGAAACTGGACAATGGGGTTCTACCTGAATTATCGAAGTGTGGGAAGGACGAAACGGAATGGTACGAAGCGAAGGAGCGAACAATCGTGAGCGTTATCGAAGCGAAAGATTTTCGTAAGAGGGGAAACCCGAGAGAAACCGGCTCGACCTCGCAGCAGTCTTTAACCGGATAAAAAAAAGGAGAACGTTGATCGAGACTACTAGTTTTCTCTATTATTTTTTCGATTTTTGTTGTTGTTCTTGTTGGCGTCGTTGTTTGTTTTATTGCCGTCGACGCGTTATTAGGAGAAGATCGATTAGCGCATTGCTCGTTTCGTAGATCAAGCGACTTACGATGACGGTTGTACCCTCGCTTATGGCAGTGAACGAGACTCACCGAACCGACCAGTCAATGAAACGTATTTGCATTCGAGAAAAGACCGAACCAGTCCACCGAAGCAATTTTCCCCTTCGACTCGTTTTCTCGAATCGAGAATCGTCGCGATCGCAACCAGTCTCCCGGTTCCCTTTTCATTTCCAAATGCAATGACGCCGAGATCAAGAGAGAGAGGAGATGATGATGATGATGATGATAATGATGATCTGATTTATTATACCCAAGTTTCACTTTCGAAGAAAACAAAAGTTAACAACGAAATTAACGAAAAATAAAATTAGAATAATGGAATAATAATAAAAAAGAACTAACAACAAAAAGCAGGAAATTGTTGCCAGGAAGTGTAGAAAAAACCGCTACGTAACTCGAAGCTAAAATTAACTATGAGTAATGTATCATAGAAATAATAAAAGGAAGAACAAAAATCACTTTGGTAATCAATGAATAAATGAAAAATCGTTCCATAAAGCAAAAAATAAACAAAAATCATTATAAAAATCGATGAATCGAAACGATGAATGAAAATCGATGAAAAAATGAATGAAAATCGATAATAATCGTAAAAACCAAAAAATAAACAAAAATGGTTATGAAAACCAAAAATTAAACAAAAATCGCTGTGAAAACCGAAAAATGAACAAAAATCGATATGAAAACTAAAAAAAAAGACCAAAATTGCTACACAAGGCAAAAAAATCTGATGAGAAATAATAAGAAGAGAGAGAAAGAGAAAGAGAGCGATGTTAACCTGTGAATAAATAAAAAAACGTTGCATAAAGCAAAAAATAAACAAAAATCATTCTAAAAACCAATGATTAAATAAAAATCGTAAAAACCAAAAAATAAACCAAAATCGCTATGAAAACCAAAAAATCAACAAAAATCTTTATGAAAACCAAAAAACAAACCAAAATCGTTATGGAAACCAAAAAACAAACCAGAATCGTTATGAAAAACCAAAAAATAAACCAAAATCATTATGAAAACCAAAAAATAAACAAAAATGCTTATGAAAACCAAAAAAAAAAAACAAAAGTCGCTACAGAAGGCAAAAAAATCTGATAAGAAATAATAGGAAGAGAGAGAAAGAGAAAGAGAGAGATGATCTCTGGCGGAAGTTGATTCGCGACGCGATTTTCTCAGGAAGCAAAGGAACGGTGATGGCACCGTAACCCCTTTCGCAGGATCAAGAGCGACGTGTGTCTCGCGGTGATGGCCCGCGAGAGTCGTTCGGTCCACGATCCGAAGATTCCTACCGGAAGATTGCGCGCGCGAGTGCGGTAAAAGTTCTTGAAGAGCGGGAGCCGTCTAACCGTGCCAAATCCGATACAGCGCGAGGACACTCGGCCGCACTCGACGTTTTCACCGCTACCCGTAGCGTACACCTTACTCCGTCACCTATTCCCCTCTGGACGAGCTGCAAACGTCAGCGAGTTTGCCATGGCGTTTCGCAATAAATGCACCGACGTGCGATTTTACGGTCCAGCGGTGCGACCGTTTCACCGGATGACGCGTCGTTTTCTCATCCGCGAGCGACAAACGCTGGCGCTCGAGAAACGCCGTTCTTCTCTTTTCACGAGAGCTCAAACAACGCCGAACGAACCTCGTTCTTCTTTCTCCGTCAGAACGCAAGCAAATATCTTTCCACGAAATCCCGAACAAGCCCAAACGAATACAATCGTTTTTTGCGAGAACCCAAATAAACCCAAACGAATTCGACGATTTTCGCGAAACAAACCCAAACAAACGTCGTTGCTTTCGCGGAATCCAAAACAAACCCAAAGAAACCTCGCTACTTTTCGCGAAACTCAAAAAAAACCCAAAGAAACTTTGTTACTTTCACGTACTCCAAAACGAAATCAAACAAAACCCGTTGCTTCATGGAACCCCAAAGAAACTCCATAGAAACGATTGTATCCTTACGGAATACAAAGCAAACCCAAACAAACCCAAACGAAGGCCATTCTTTCTACGAAACCCAAAGAAACGCACGCAAACCCAAAAAAAAGCCGTTGTTTCATCAAGACCCCAGACAAACCGAAACAAACGCACACAAACCCAACAAAAAGCCGTTATTTCATCAAGACCCCAGACAAACCCAAACAAACGCACGCAAACCCAAAAAAAAGCCGTTGTTTCATCAAGATCCCAGACAAACCCAAACAACCGCACGCAAACCCGAAAAAAGCCGTTGTTTCATCAAGACCCCAGACAAACCCAAACAAACGCACGCAAACCCAAAAAAAAGCCGTTGTTTTATTAAGACCCCAAACAAACCCAAACAAACCCCGTCATTCCCCTAAGAGACCAACCTAAGAGACCCCATAGATTCTTATTCACCAGAACCCAGCCACGATCATTTATCACAATCGCATCATGATGCGCATCAATTGGCCGCTCGTTTCGCTCGAGTTTATCAGAAAACTCAAAGTCCCGATTCTGCGTTAATTGCAATCGCCGTTGATATCGACGAGTCTCTTTCGTTGGTAGATACGGACGCTGGATATTCAAGGCTCGCTTACAAAACATTCGAAAGCACGATTGTAAATTAATGCTGGATGACCATGCGAGCCGTGTGTCTAGAAAGTGCCACGGGGTGTACGAACCATCGAGAAGTATAGTTGGACCCCTTGCACGAGTATGGGCCTCGCGCCTAGAGAACATCTCCGGCTTCGTCGAGAGGCATATATGAGTTTTATCGCCGACCGACAAGCGTTTAACTTTACGATCGACCACGCCGTATACCGTAACCGTCCATCGTGCGTGCCCTCAACACAGACAAAACAGGCATTCGCGCGTTTCACCTAGGTGGGATGATCGGGGCATGCTAATTCCTGTGACGCGCGTAACATTAGAGCCTGGCGTTTAATCCGGTAGAGAGAGAGAGAAAGAGAGAAAGAGGTGGGGGTGGAGGGGGGAAGAAACGCGCCGCGGCATCTCGCGGTCTTCAATTTCTTCTCGTGTACTCGACCCTTAACGGGTCGCGACCAGGGAATGCAATAGCCAGATTGCCTAGAGCACTCAATACTCCGATACTCTTCTCTGGTCGCAATCTTCCAGTAGGTCTATCCACAGTGCCCGATACCCGAGCTTTAGAGGCGATAAAAAAAGGTTTCGAGTAATCGAACTTTACTTGATGAAACAAATAGGTCAATGAAGCTTAAGGGTATGACGAACACGCTTCCGTCCACTTCGAAAATTTAAAACCACTATTCTGTCAAACGGCTGGACCGATCGATACGAAAATTGTTGTGGGCATTGAGGACGATGGCACCGAGGGCGCCACAGTCGCCATTTTGGATGAAAACGTTTCATTCTTGAGAAATCGTGGTTTAAAACGTTTCGACTAGCTCGCACTCGTGTGTCACGTGATAATGTTCGTCATGGCCTTAAAATCAACACAAACGATATACTTTGAAGAACTCTCAGGTCTATTTCGTCGACTTTTATACGGTGCCAAACGGCGTCCGGTGTTAGGGGATACCCAGGTGTACGATAGATCCCTTCTAGAAATCCGGTAGACGAAAAGCTTTAATCTGGTAATCCTTATTTGTTGCAGTCCTTCTTCGGTCGAACGTACAACAATCTTGGGAGCATATCCGAGTGCAAGAACGGTGGTGTCTGCGTCATCAACAAGAAGAACCGTACGGCGTGTAAGGCGTGCAGGCTGCGGAAGTGTTTGATGGTCGGGATGTCGAAGTCAGGTTCGAGATACGGACGGCGATCGAACTGGTTCAAGATCCATTGCTTGCTGCAAGAGCAATCGAACGGTAGCCAGGTGATGAGTGGTGGAGGTGGTGGTGGAGGTGGAGCTCCAGGTGGGAATCCCTTCGCCGCTGGTTTTCTTCCGGGTTTCCTACCACCGACGCAATCACACGCACATCAAGCGGTAGCGTACGCTTCGAAAGAAGCTAAGGACAGGGGTGCGTCTCCTAGTCAGGAGGACCTGGCGCTACAGTCGCATCTTCTTCACGTTGCTATAATGAAGCAAGAACGAGAACGAGGAAACAAGTCGCCACATCCAGACGACGTGGCCCTTCAAAATCAGCTTCGACTGCTGGCTTGGCAGAAAGAACGCGAACGGGTGAATCATCATCACCATCATCATCATCATCATCAGCAACAACAGCAACAGCAGCAACAGCAGCAACCTCCAGGCACCCCACCCCGAGATGGATCTCCACCTTTCGGCTACAAACATCCAGTCGCCTCAGCATCCCCGATCTTCCCGATAAACTTTGCTCAGGAGAAAATGACCCTCGGCTCCAGTCCACCAGAGGTATTCCGGCCTTTCCTACCGGCGTACAAGAGAACCGCTGATACCCCGAGCGACAGTGGCGCCTCGTCGGTCGATCCTGGCGAACACGACGAATCCGGTAGCAATTCAGCGCTTAGCTATTTCAAAGCTAGCGCAGCATCGCCCACCCTATCCGAACGTGATTTCCCGAGGAAAATCAACGCTACCGTAACTCTCACGACGACCAGCTATCATCCTCATCAAGGCCTCGTTTATCCACCGCCAGGACTCGTTACACCTGCCACCTCGCAACATTCACCCCGCGGTGGCGATCTTCTACTCGTCAGTCCAAGTCCGGGTGGTCTAGCCATCGAACAGGACGAACCGATCGATCTTAGCGTCCGGAATACCAGAAGCTCACCAAGACCAAGCAGAATCGATCGTAACGACGATTCATCGTCACCCCTCAATCAACACGACGACGACGACGACGATGATGACGACGACGATCAGCGTCGTTCCTCGAGTACCAAAGATCAGGAAACCACCGCTAAGAGCAAACCTCTCGATCTTACCCTTGGCGTCAAGAGGCCCGCTGAACTTTCCCTCACTCTTTAATTCCTCAACCAGCAACCTACAACCCCCTTCCTCGTCGCTAATCCACAACATACGAGAAAAAAAAAACAAACAAAATGAAAACGTACGGAATGTGTTCAACTTGTAAATATCGCCTATAACGCGTAACGGCACGCGAAACTAATTTATTACGACGCTAGCTAGAGACGAAGAGATTTTATTTTGTACATCTTGATCCTCCGTTCCAACCCTCCCCGAATTCCCAAACCTCTCATCGTCACTCTCGAGTGAATCTTCACTTCGCGAGACGTTCGAGCGAGAATCGATCGTTTATACAATTTATATATATATATACACGTATATATAAAGGAGTCGTGAATAACGAGGCCAGTAGTTAAAGTGCCTTTATATATTATATTTATGAAGAAAAAAAAATAACGGATGTATGTATAAAAAATAAAAACATGATTATTATTACAATTAAAATAAGAAAACGAAAAATGGTGCGGTGCGTTCGAAACCGCGCCTGTTTTTAGGCCGTAAGAGGATCCGTAGCCAGTAATGATCGTTGATTGTCAACGGGGGATACCTATATCGTAAAGACCCATTCTACGTTCTCGTTAATCGAGTTTCTCCGTCATCAATCATTTTCCGGGACCTTCTTCTTGTTTTTTTAACTCTCTCTCTCTCTTTCTCTCTCTCTGTCCCTTGATTCTCGTCTTCGTCTTCACGGTCCCAGGAATTTGACGCTCGGAGTTTCTCCAAAATTCTAATTAGCATGTAACTCAACTGTACATAAAGCCTAGATGTGTAAGAGGTGATGATGAAACGGCCAGTACCCAAACAAGCCTGAATAAAAAGACACAAAATTTTTGTTTAATCGAAGAAACGAAAAGCGTTGGAGACTTACTAAGAACCTTTCTCCCGATCCTTTACTTTCTTTTCATTTTTTTTTTTTTGGTGTTTTTTAGTTTCAGTATTTTCTTTCGACGACCAGAGAGAGAGACAAAAAGAGCCAGGGTGCGATCAACTGATGGACGAGAATACCCAACAGCGGCATTTCCCTGTGATCTTTAGGAAAGAAAATTTACGACTGAGCTTGCGTTATAGTAGTCCGTCGAAGTAGCTTCTCCGACGTTAATTCTAAATCGTTCTCTCCGAGTCTTGTTTTTCCATCTCTCTCTCTCTCTCTCTCTCTCTGGTTTCATATATCTCGTATCGTTTCCTCGCGAAGCATCCTCGACGGTATTAACGTGCGGAGAAAAGGCTCAACATCTCTCGCTCGGTGGAATCACTCGAGCCGGATATAAATCAAACAGGAGAGCCTCCGAGCACTACCGAGCCCCCGGCTCTATCTTCGGGAAAACGTGCGCACGGCTAAATCGATAGGGGGCGCTGTCCATTCCGGTCTGCCGTTGTGTTAAATCGCCTCCTTCGAACAAGCCAATATCATCGATGCTGCGGAATCCAGAATTTCATTCAAAGCGTAAGGAGTGGAGAGAGATGATGATGAAGATTATGATGATGATGATAGAGTTTATTATGCTCCAGTACAAACATCCGGGCAAAAGAAGAAAAGAGAAATCACAGAAATAATAAAAAAAGAATTTCAACTGTACCAACAAAACGAACAAAAAATCTATACAAACCCGAAAACTATGTAAAAAGTAAGATATTGAAGATAAATAAAAAAATAAGTAAACGAATAAAAAGATTTTTAAATACATAAACAGTACAAACCTAGATGAAAAATACAAGAGTATAGAATATCAAAAACTGTATATAATAAATAAACCGGATAGATTAAAAAAAAATTCAAACAACAGTTCAAGGGAACAAAAAATATTTATGAAATATAACAACCAACCCAAACAAACTGTACAGAGGAAGAAGAAATAAAAAATACTGATAGAAAGTAAAATAAACGATACCGATAGAAATACTGATAGAAATAAAATAAAATACTGATAGAAATAAAAATAAATACTGATAGAAATAAAAATAAATAAAGTAAGAAAACCATGGAAATAAACTACAAAAACCCAAAAACGATAAACGTAAGAAAAAAAATATTTTTAAAAATTATTAAACCCGCAAACTACACAATCCAATACAGGTAATCTATACGAACCGAAAAAGAACATTTACAAAAACAGTAAAAAATAACAAAAATCATAATAACATACTTACCCACGAGAAAAAAATATATATGACAAAAAAGAGCACAGAATCGTATGGAATAAACAAGAGACAGAGAGAGAGAGAGAGAAAGAAAGAGAGAGAGAGAGAGAGAGAAAGAAAACAAACGTTTTCTCGAAGCGCACGCAGTGGAGATCGTACGTAGATCAATGGATAGGTCGAGCTTGTACCTCGGGAATATCCGAGATCGAACGAGAGAGCTAGAAGAGCTACCGCGATCGGGCACCATTAATCAATTGCACCAGGAAGCGCGGATTGCAAAATCATCGAGTTACGGAGACCTGCCTACGCACGCTCGATCCCCGCTGCTTGACCTTGCCTCCCCTCGTTTCCCCACTTTTTATCACCCCCCCCCCCTCCTCTATCTCTTTTTCTCTAACGCAGTTCGTCATCGTTCGAAAACGATAATTGCAGCGCGACCATGCAAATTGCTTCTTACCGGCTCTCTCTCTACTGCCCGATACCGATTTTCCCCGGAAAGTTCGCGGTAGCTCATCGAGATCGGTTAGGAGGACGAAGGAGGGCAAGGGGAATTCGCCTCCGGGGAATACGCGGATTCAACGATGTTTTATACATGTGCTCGGGGACGACAAATACAGAGGACAGATTGCGGTTGACTTCTCGATCGAACGGAATCATCGATCCTTCCCGATGTTCATCTTCATGACTCTATGCATGAGATATCGTGCAACCGAGCGGGACATATTCGCGTACGCGAGCGTTTCTTTCCTTCCTTTCGTTTCTACGTGCGTTTCATTTTTTTTTTTTTTTTTTTTTTTTTTTTTTTTTTTTTTTTTTTTTTTTTTTTTTTTTTTTTTCTTTTTTTTTTTTTTTTTTTTTTCTTTTTTTTTTTTT
>JAPYZJ010002321.1:0-31753 GCA_030522765.1 Ophioninae sp. B BG-2022a
CCAAGTACTTCTGGCACTCTCTTCCCCTTGCAGTTAGATCGTCGCCTAGCTTAGAAGTGTTTAAATGTAAGCTTTTTGCACATCTGTTTGAGCACGATACGTAAAGTTTATACAGAAGTATACGCGAGAGTATATTTGGTTTTGCGAATATTTTATTATTGTTTTCTGTTATTATTACTATTACAATTATTATTTCTATTTGTTATTATCAATGGTTCAATTTTATGTCGAATTTTTTGTACTCTATTGCCTTAAGGTCTCGACCAAGGTATAATAAATCATTATCATCATCATCATCATCATCATCATCATCTCTCTCTTTCCCTCAACCCCTCTCTCTCCCTGCTTACCCAACCCTCATTTGGAGCAACCCTCCAGCCCTTCGTCCCCCTCGCACACGTGAACCCACACAAACGGTCACCCTGCCAAGATTTGCCTCCGTCACGAAAGTGACCAATTTGTCCGGCGATCTAGCTGAACCGGACGATGGATGCGAAAAGTGCTGAAAAAACAGAGACCCAATTCAACTTGGACTTGATTACCATGGCGGAAAGCCGTCGTCGATTTTTTGAATTTCTAGGGGAAACCCAAACGAATCGAAACAAACCCAAACAGACTTGATTTCGATGACGGAAAGACTGGTTTTTTGGCCTTCTAGTGGAAACCCAAACAAACCCATACCAAACGTGGAGTCGATTTCGATTACGAATAGACTTCTTTGGTTTTTTTACTTTCCAGAGGAAACTGACACAAACCCAAACAGAACTGGAACAAACTCAAAGAAAGCTAAAAAAACTCAAACAAACGTAAAAAAATTCAAACAAAACCGAAACAAACTCAAAGAAACATAAAAAAAATTCAAACAAAACCGAAACAAACCCAAACAAACCTAGAAAAAAACTCAAAGAAACCTAAAAAAAATTCAAACAAACGGAAACAAACCGAAACAAACCTAAAAAAATTCAAACAAAACCGAAACAAACCCAAACAACCTAGAAAAAAAACTCAAACAAACCTAAAACGCTACAAAAAAAACCGAAACAAACCCAAACAACCTAGAAAAAAAACTCAAACAAACCTAAAAAAATTCAAACAAACCGGAACAAATCCAAACAGACTTGATTTCGATTACGGAAAGCCTTCTTTGGTTTCCAGCTTTCCAGAGCAAGCCCAAACAAACCCAAACAAACCTGGACTCGATTTCGATTCCGTAAAATCTCCGTTTCTTTTTTTGGCGTTCCACAGAAAAATCTGAGACACGCTCAGGATTCTTCAAACTGTGGAGCACTATGGACACGTCAGGACACCGAGGTCAATTTACATTAGACCGGGAAATGAATTTTTTTTCGTCTCGCGTCTCCGTATATAATTAAGAAGCCAAGTTTTCCATGGCAATAATGAAGAACAAGAGGGAACCGTTAGTCCTCGTATTCGTGGGGCAAAGAAGAGAGGACGGTACGAAAGAATGGATGCCGAGTCCAATGGGGATGACGCATAATTAACGAAAACGGTCGAGCGCCTTGGAAAAGTGCGAAACTTTTGGTCTCCCGTGTTAATTGTAGCGTAATGTATGTAAAGCTGTACGGAGTCCAACTACCCCAAGCAACCCGAGTGACCCGTCCTCTTGGTGCTTCCAAAGCGACGCGTGGAAAGTCCCTCACCCCAATAGCAATTTCAACTATATTCCTCGAAATCGAGCTTGCACAGTCTCCGCTCACGGAGATCGAGCCAAAGATGAATAAAATGATGGAAAAAGACAGAAAAAGAAAAAAAAAAAGGCAGGGTGACCAAGAATGGCAGAAAACTAGGAAAAATAAAAATGTTGTTATCCTAACTTTAGCTAAAGCATGATGCAATCAAAATGATCCTAAAATATGAAAAAACGCCAAAATGCTTGGAAATTCTACAAAAAAATGGAAAATCCACCAAACGAGAAAAAATCTTCAACAATTTTGGGGGTTAATATCGACTCAGTAATCCTAAGTGATTTCGTAAACATTTATTTAATTCCAAATTGCAGAAGATTTACGAAACAAAAGAAATTCTACGAAAAATTGTGAAAAATTCGTAAAACTTCAAGACCCAACGCGATTCGAACTCGACCAGACCTAGAAACTCTTGATACAGTTCCAATCAGGGTATCCGACACGAGCAGCCAGCGCACTTACACTCCAACTTTGATCAGTGAAAATAACAAAGAAAAGTCTGTTTTATCCACCGTGAAGAGTAGAGATGAAGAGGACCGTGTCTCCGGAAGAGAGCTGGTAGTCTCCCTGGCCCTGTAGAAGAAAAGGCACAAAAAATGCTGTTGGAATATAACGTCGATTAGGAACTATAAAAGTCAAAAAAAAAAAAAGATAACCCTCCGAAACCCTACAGTAAATCAAAAATTATAAAAATGCTCTCCCCTGGCCCTTCGCTAATTTTCCAAATGCGGCCGGAATAGAACTAAACATTTTATTACTTCCATTTCGTTGTACTGATAACGAGAACCGTATCGATCGGAACTTATATCACTTGGTTTCCGGCACTTGCGATGCACGAGCTGGGAAAACAGAACTTATATGGGGAGAAACCATAAAACGAGCCGAAGGGTGAGTTTGAAAAAACAAAAGGGAAGACAGGAGCGAGAAGGAAATAAGAAAGAACTAAGTGATTCTTTAATACCGAGAGAAAAGCGTATATAGGGCACTCTGTAACAACTGAACTGGAGCGAGTAAGTTGGGTAAGCAAAGTAAGTTAAGTAAGTAATGTAAGTAAAGTAAGTAATCTTAGTAAAGTTAGTAATTTAAGTAAAGTAAGTAATCTAAGCAAAGTTATTAAAGTAAAGTGAGTAATTTGAGCAATGTCAGTAATTTAAGTAAAGTTAGTAATTTAAGTAAAGTAAGTAATCTAAGCAAAGTTATGAAAGTAAAGTAAGTAATTTAAGCAACGTAAGTAATTTAAGTAAAGTAAGTAATCTTAGTAAAGTAAGTAATCTAAGTAAAGCAAGTAATCTTAGTAAAGTTAGTAATTTAAGTGAAGTAAGTAATTTTAGTAAAGTTATTAAAGTAAAGTAAGTAATTTTAGTAAAGTTAGTAATCTAAGTAAAGTAAGTAATTTAAGTAAAGCGAGTAATTTAAGTAAAGTAAGTAATTTAAGCAACATAAGTAATTTAAGTAAAGTAAGTAATCTAATTAAAGTAAGTAATCTAATTAAAGTAAGTAATTTAAGTAAAATAAGTAATCTTAGTAAAGTAAGTAATTTAAGCAAAGTAAGTAATTCAAGTAAAGTAAGTAATGTAAGTAAAGTAAGAAATGTGAGTAAAGTAAGTAATGTAAGTAAAGTAAGAAATGTGAGTAAAGTAAGTAATATAAGTAAATAAAGTAAGCCATGTAAGTTAAGTAAAATAAATCAGTAGAATGAGCAATGTCAGTAACGTAAGTAATCTAAGCAATATCAGTAAAGTAACCTAAGTAAACCAAATACCTAAGTTGAGTAACTATGTACCCTATGTACAGTGAGTAAACTAACGTAATAAAAATGACCAAGTAAGATAAGTAGACTAAATAAGTCAAGTAAGTAAAGTAACCAATCAAACCCAAAGAAAATTCTAAAATAACTGAACAATTTCACCAATAAATTAAAATACATTTTCCTGGACTTTCCCCGAAAATCCTACTTTTTCAATCTTTCAAAACGCTTTTTCCCCTTTTCACGAATTTCCAAACGGAACACCCCATAGGAAGAAGCGCTTTTCTAGAAAACGGAATATTATGATAATAACGGGCCATAATCTTTCCTCGAGTCTGGTTTCACTCTTTATTTCGTTCGCATGTACGTTTCCGTCCAAAGTGTACTCGCCGAGCCATCCGCCATTTTGACTTTTTTTTCTTCTACTTCCGAAGCGCCCTCTCGGCACTTCTCAACCCACGCAGCACGGCCGCGCGTTTTCATCGTTTTGCAACGTTGAGCGTATACCCACCAAAAAGTACGGGGAACCATATTTTAATAGGGCTTGGCAACAGGGAGAGCTTGTACATTTACAAATTTAAAATGATAATTTTTGCCCGAGTGGGAGTGGCGTACCGAGGTCATTTGCACCCTCGAGCGCCGTCCCGGCCGGGTAAACGCGCTTCTCGTTTATTATTTCCTGTATCTCTTTCTCTTTTCACCCCCCGCCCGCCGCGCCTCCGTTCGGCGACCGTTGGCGTCATCTTCTTTCTTTCTCGCTCCGGCCATCTTTTTTTTTTTCCTCGTTCTTTATAAAGTTTCTCCCTCGCACGCACGAACGACGTTGCGTCAACGCAAGCGCGCTCTCTCGTCGTGTACAACGACGAAGAAACTTTGCAAAGAACGCGGGAACGGTCGCATTTGTCACATGTCAGAATCAGTTTCAACATGGCCGCCAAAGATCTAATTTTTTTTCCGTGCGAAATATCGTGGCGAAAAAGCGTCCCCCTCGCGAAAGATATACGTTTACGTTATGAGTGTACTTGCCAATAATTCCCAATCGGCGTCGTTGACCAAAACGAGGATTCCGGGTCGCCTGCCGTGAATACAGAAACAGAAAACACTAATACTACTTTCTTTTTTCTTACTTTCATGGCTTCTTGATGTCGCGAGGTAACGCGATCTTTTTCGTAATGAGAAAACGTTCGAACGTTTCGAGCGTTATGAATACTGATTTCTAACGCGATGTGCATTAAATGGCGGATCTGCGAAGAGACGCGGACGCGGATACACTAAAATACAGATTTGTTGCAGCGCCGCCGAGTGGCAAAGATGGGAAGTTCGTAAGGACGCCATCTAGCGTTATAACGCTGAAGCCTGTTGCCGCGTATGAGGAAATTGTTCATAAGAGCATTTATAGCTGAAATACGTGGATAAATATCAAATTTATATATAAATTTACTCTTAAATCTCAAATCGATAAACGAACTCACTTCTCATGATAGACAATCGATAGTTTGACTAACAACACGATTTGCAAGGGGAAAGAGCGTCAGCCATAATCAAAACATTTTGTCGCTTTGATGACGTGATTTCTTCGCATATTTAAATAAATCCATAGATAATTACAATTCGTAATTAATTTTTCACGATCGACCGTTATTTTAAACTTTTGAATTACCGTACTTTCTATCTCGACTGTACAATAACGTGTTCGAATATATCTATATATACAGCGATCGCGAATGGGGAATTGAATTGCAACGCCATCGGACGTGAAACTTCGAAAGCTCGTTACCGACCGTTGCGCTTAAAAGTGAACGGTGGCGCCATCTCTCGCGACAGCATGGAAGCTTGTCGCGATGTGATTTAGCCAAGGCAAACGAGCCATGTTTTTTCACTAGCGTCAATCGCGCGCGAGCTTTTACGATCCGTATTCTCGATAGTTTTACTCGCGAAATAAACACGAAGTATGTAAATACGATGTGCAATTAAGGGGTGAGTGATAATTAACCCGTGAATATTGAGGAAGGAAAAAGAATTGTTTGAAAACTCACACGGTGTCGTCTTGAAGGAAAAGTTCTTCTCTCTCGCTTAAGAGGTTATCTCGAATCCAGTGCAACAGTTTTTTCAGTGTCCCTGATTTAGTAAAAATAAAAAGAGATATGTGTGAATTTTGCTCGCCCTCTGGAGTGTAAAGAAGAAATTCCGGCAACTCACAAGTTTCGCCTTCAGGTAAATTCACCTCGTGTCTCTTCTTTCCATCGAACAGTAATTCGGCCCCGCCGCTAAGCGTCGATAAAAAAGAACAATAAAAACGATCTAACGATTCATGAAATTAACGCGTATTAGCAACGTTACCCAAATTCGATGCGTATCGCTAGACCCGCAGAAGACATATTCTTATCCCTGAAACGTCCAATTCTCGATTTAACCACTTTTCGGATATTCCGTCACGCGGGACTATTCTCACACAGTTATGGAGCTTCGTCGACAGCGAGCGAAAATTCGTCAAGCACAACGCTGCTTTTCAACCAATCAGGTTTCAGGGAACCCGTGTACAAACTCAGCGCCGCCTAGCGACGGTTTTTTGTTAACTCTGTCACAGGTGAACGCGGTTATAATACCGTGATGAATTATACGAATAAAAATTGCACAAATGCTTTTAATTTATTTACGAAAAATCAGTATGTTTGGACAAACGAAATTTCGCAAAAAAGGTGTTTCGTTAATAAAGTAAAAACCGGAAGTAAAAGTATCTTGAAATCGTTATTTTTGTGTAATTGTCGATAAGTTATACAAAATTTGTCAGAATTGAAATATAAATGATTTCACTCGGTACGAGCGTTCGGACCAAGTCCGACATTCCTCGCGTCCAACATCGAACCGAGAGCAAACTAGATCGTTTTTATCGGCCAATCAACGTACTTTTTTAAATGAAATAAAAAATTATGTTATAATTGAATCCTAAACTCCTGAATAACCTATTTCCCGATGAAATCGCTGATCGTGTAAATAAGAAAGGAAAGATTGCTCGCGTCTGCGCCATATTCGATGTTCGTGCTTCGCGTTCGAAAATTCACAGCGCCGTAATCAGCGCATGCATGTTGAGGGCGCGCATCGCCGGCAGTGAATTTTTACCGCGGCTTCGTCTCCGGCATTGTTGTTAAGTTGGTCCGGGGGGGGGGGAGGGAGACATTGTTCGAAAGGATTTTTCATAAACGATCTGAAGGAAAAATTACCGCTGCGATATCGAAAGTACGACTCGAAGTTTTAGAAATATTATTTTTTCACCGACGACCTTTCGAAAGTCCTTATCACGCGGGAGAGAGAAAGATAAAAAGCCGGTCATTCCGGGACACGCGAATCGCGGCGTTGAGAACCGGGAAGCCGCCACAATGGCGGCCGAACGAACTTTTCTCCAAACTTTTAACTATCCATCAAAATATTCTACCCTTTCCATCAATATTCACTACGAGTTCGAAAACTAACCAAAAAAAAAGTGTTTTTGGCATACGAGACGACAAGGTTTCTGCTCAGGTAACCGGATATGTCAACTTTGGGAGAAAGCCCGCCGGACGGAGATCCGGGTATAATGGCGAAGGAAAAGTTGGTCGCGGTGAATTGCGGCCAGGAAGCCAGCGACGCCGAAACCGAGCCGGCCATGCTCGAAGAAGAGGAAATGCCTTCTTACGTCAGTTTGGCCAGCTTGCAAGTGCCGGAAGACTCCAAAGTCGAACGAGTCGAAGCCGAGCCTGCTGCGACCGAGGAGGATACGGCGGAACAAGCTCCGAGCGAACACGGCGCCGACAGCGTTTGCGTCCTCTCGTCCGGCGAGGAGAGCGATAGACGGACTTTCGAAGCGATGGAAGATTACGATTCGGAAGGTACGAAAAATAACTATAAATACCAATACCGATTCGACGAATCCAGATTTCATATTTAAATGTGCCGTAGCTGCGCCGGATCTGCGCCGGATCTGTGCCGTAGCTGCGCCGTAGTTGAACCGTAAAACCAATGAGCGGTTCGCACGAATAGCGTGTTAGGCCTGAATCAAAGCCGATAAGACTAGCTATCGGAAAGATAGGAAAGAAAAAAGTATTGTTTCTAATTGAATATATTTTTCCAGAAATGGACATGGAGGAGGAAGAAGACGAGGATTCCTGTATGAACGAAGAGGAAGAAGACGAGGAGGACACCGATGGAGACATAGAGCCGGAACAATTCGAAAGATCGTCCGACGATTTTGTTCTCCGTTACGACAGCGGTCTGGACAAGCATCACAAAGAGCGAAGCCGCTCGCTTCAAGACTTGACAAACTCTTCGCGCGGCAATCTCTCTCGATTCGTCGGCAAAAGACGGAGCATCGATCATACCGGTGGCAATTTGGAACCGGAGTTTTCCTGCGACTTTGGTACTCCGGAGGATCCGTTGGACGTGCGAAAAAAGTCGAAGTCTCATAAGTACGGTCATGTTACGAGTAAAGTGAAGCTTTACATTCAGGAAATGAAGGAACAGCGGAGACGTTCGGCGGAGAGAGCGAGCGGCCAAATTCCTTGTCAGACGATCAAGGAAGAGAATTCAACGACGAGCGCCCCGGAAAACCTAAAAAGGATCAAAAGCTACGTACGCAACACGATAAACGAAATGAAATTGAACGTTTCTTCCGAACGGTCGGATAATCAGATCAAAGTCGACCCAACGATGCCCAATGAAACAAACACGGAAATGTTGGGTTCCAACCCGAGCCCGGAAAACTTAGCGAAGAAGCCTCGCATGGCATTGAAAACGAACGGACTCGCCGATCACGTAAGGAGCGAAGAAACCCTGAAACTTCCGGAAATCAACGGTCCACAAGAAAACCCAGGAATTTTCGATCTCCGCTCGATGACTTACGAGGAATACACAAACGGCGAGGAAACCATTAAAAATTCCACACGACCGAATCGAATTCAAGATAAAACGGATATTAACGAAAAATCATCTCAAGGTCAAAAGGTTACGGAGAGTCAACGTTCCGATCTTAGAGAATCCGACGAGTCTTCCGGACGCAAAGTTATCTTAGTCGACAGCGAAGTCTATCGGAAAATTCTCGAAGAGAACGCTGCGTTGAAACGCGAACTCGAGGAAACTCGAAAAAGCCTCGAGCGCAGTCGAGTCGAAGTTCGAGAGTTGGAGGAAGCTAAGAAGAAATTCGAGCTTCGAATAGTGACCGAGGCGCCACCGGAAACATCCGTAGCTTCCGTTCAAACCGAAAACATCGAAGAAAAGAACGAGGCTAAAATGGACATAGGCGTAACGCAGGAAAAGTTACTTTCGAGTACGGTTACGTCGGCGCAGAGCTCTATCGAACAATGGTCCGACAGTAATTGCAGTCCTGCCGTATCGATCGATCCACCCAATATAGAAGCCGCGCTGAACGTCGACGATAGCTTGGCGCAACCGGAACGCACTAGAAAATCATCCTCATTCGTCGCTGGTTCGAAAATCCTTCAAACTCTGGATAACATCACTCGAGGTCAAATGAAAGCGAGGGAATGGACCAAGGTCGATAACGGAGCTACGAGGAATTCGATCGGCGAGCAAGGTCAGTCGAAGCGACAAACCTTCGATGCTTCGAATCCTGGTAACTCGAATTTATCGAAATCGAGAAAACGCTGCGCCGCTGATATGCTTGGCCAATCGAACAACTCAGAATCATTCAAAATTCCTTTCGTACCCGTCGCTGGTACTGATACAAGGCGAAAAATCAACTCGGCTTCTGCCGCAGATCCAACTATCAAGAAACCCAATGAAACGAAGCGAGCCAACGCTGAGATTATCAACGACGCCCAACCTCACCTCGATGAGGATAACGAACACACCGATCAACAAGACAACGTCAGGTTTATCGTCTACGAGGAAGAACCTGATTCCAAACAACGCAGCTTTCTCATTCAAGCCGATGATCCTAACGCCAATGAAGATACTCGTGATAAGGAACAAAAACCTCGACGGGAATGCGGACCTTTCTTACTTGGCAATGTCGAAATACGCATGACCGAGGTCAATGGCACTCTCAATATTTGGGGCAAAGAGGCAAGTCGATCTTTCTGTTTCATTATTCGATACTAATTATTAACTTCTATACTCGTCAGCGTCAACTTTCACGATCTTGACTCTCCAATATATTTAGAACATCGATATAACCTCAGTTATTGTAGAACTCAATTCTAATCAATCTAATCCGAATTTATACTAAA
The DNA here is from genome assembly GCA_030522765.1 of Ophioninae sp. B BG-2022a. NCBI lineage: Eukaryota > Metazoa > Arthropoda > Insecta > Hymenoptera > Ichneumonidae > Ophioninae sp. B BG-2022a. Next base: position 9,675 of record JAPYZJ010002321.1, read on the forward strand.
ATCAGGTTTTAACATATGAAATTCTAAAATCAATTTTTCAGCAATGGACATCTAGAATACATTTTTGGTAAATGAACATCCACAAACAGATTTTGTAAATGTGAAAATATAAAATCAATTTTTCATTTTAAAAAATCTAGAATCAAATTTTTATATCTGTAAATCTAAAATCAAATTTTATATATAAAAACTTAAAGAAATTTGTCATAAATTGAAATCGAAAAACCAATATATATGTATAAAAATCTAAAATCAAATGTTTACATATGAAAATCTAAAATCAAGTTTTATGTATAAAAATCTAGACGAAATCTTTCATAAATAAAAATTAAAAAACCGATTTTTACTTACGAAAATCTAAAATCAATTTTTACATATAAAAATCTAAAATCAATTTTTTACATATAAAAATCGAAAATCAAGTTTTATATATAAAAACTTAGAAGAAATTTGTCATAAATTGAAATCCAAAAACCAATATATATGTATAAAAATCTAAAATCAATTTTTATATATAAAAATCTAAAATCAAATGTTTACATATGAAAATCTAAAATCAAATTTTATACATAAAAATCTAAAATCAAATGTTTACATATGAAAATCTAAAATCAAGTTTTATATATAAAAATCTAGACGAAATTTTTCATAAATAAAAATTCAACAACAGATTTTTACTTACGAAAATCTAAAATCAATTTTTACATATAAAAATCTAAAATCAATTTTTACGTATAAAAATCTAGAATAAATTTTTCAAAGTTAAAAATCTGAAATCACATATTTACATATGGAAATCAAAAATCACATTTTTATAGAAAATAATCTAAAATCAGCGTCGGTGACTGACAAAAAAAAAAAAAAATGTCCAGGTCGGCGAATCGTTTCAAGAGGAGGAAGTAGCAATGGAGACCGAAGAGTCGTTAGTTCACGAGAGATCGTCGTTTATGCCGAAAGCTCCATTCGCGTGTCAAAGCACTCCACATCCGAAGTGTTCTCACGGTTCGACGACGCATGCGTCGTGTTCGCGTCCTTCGGAGGAGACATCAAAACCGAGGATTTCTCCTCGATTCAGCCGATCCGGAATCGGAAAGTATTTACGTTCGGCGGCTTCGAATTTTTCCCGGAACAACGCGAATCTCGAGGGCAACAATTGCGCATGCGCGACTCATTCGTCGCGTCCGGAAAACGAACGTGGCGGTTTTTCCGATCGATTCGAAAATCATCGTCAAAAACGTACAAAATTCATAAATTCCGATCATCAACAAAATCACGTTAATCAACATTCCTGTTGTTTGCACAATTCGAAGAAAGAACCCGATTTAAACTTCGATGATGAAGTTTTTGATGATTCAACCGTTTATGGCGCTATTTCGAATATCCTAGCTTGCCACGATAAATACAACGCTATCAACACAACTTCCAAACAAACTTGCAACAATCCCAGAAATAATGATACTTCCGGTCATCGAAACTTCTGTCGACATCTCAGCATCGGAAGACAAGATCAAACGAGCCATCAAACGAAAAATCGATGCTCGTCGTGCAACGATGCTGATTCGTGCTCCAGAATCAGACTCAGCCCCAACAATTGTCATTCACAGCATTTTGGATTCTGCGAGGACGAAGATCATCCTCTACTCTCCAGCAACACGCCTTGCGAAACTCCCGAGGTAATTTTTTGTTAGTTTTATTATCTATTTTATTTTTGTTAATAATTTTATTAGTTTTCTTATTAATTTTTATTAATATCTATTCTGATATATATTCTATTATATCTAATTTTTAGAGTTTATTACGTACTGCCGGAAAAGCGGAAATATAAAATCTTTTTTTTTCATAAATAAAAATCGAAAATCTGATTTTTATATGTAAAAGTCTTAGATTATTGGTTCATAAATGAGAATCTAATTATCACTTTTTTATATACGAAAATTGAAAATCAATTTTTCATAGATGATAATAAAAAATCAATTTTTCAGAAATGGAAATCTAAAATCGATTATTTATAAATGAAAATTGAAGATAAATGTTTCATGAATAAAAATCTGAAATCAGTTTTTCATATACGATAATTTCGAATCAATTTTCCATAAATGGTAATCAAAAATCAATTTTTCAGAAATAAAAATCTAAAATCAATGATTCATAAATAAAAATCGAAGATAAATGTTTCATGAATGAAAAACTAAAATCAGTTTTTCATATACGATAATTTAAAATTAATTTTCCATAAATGGTAATCAAAAATCAATTTTTCAGAAATGAAAATCTAACATCAATGATTGATAAATGAAAATCTAAGATACATGTTTCATATATGCAAATCTAACATCATTTTTTTATATACGAAAATCGAAAATCAATTTTTCATAAATGAAAATAAAAAAAACAATTTTTCATAAATCGAAAATCTAAAATCAGTTTTTCATAAACGATAATCAAAAATCAATTTCTCATAAATGGAAATCTAAAATCAGTTTTGTATACATGAAAGTCTAAAATAAAATTATCTATTTTTATCAGATTTTTATATATAAAAATGTAAAAGCAATTTTTCACAAAATAAAAACTAAAATCATATTTTCATAAATAAAACATCTAAAACTAGTTTTTCTCTATGAAAATCTAAAATCAATATTTTCTAAATGATAACGAAGTGCAAAAAGACGTTTTATTTTGATATTGACATTAATGACGCTCGCAATATTCTTGAAGACGAAACGTCGAAGGCTAAGCGGGAAAAAGGTGCGCGGAATAATCACGGATCTTCTGCGTGGATGCAGCGGTTGTCGGGAATCGAACAGTACGAGCAGCCTACCAAAAGCAACCATGCAAAACGTAATATCGAAGATGAATTTGTCGCCTTGTTCCTCGTCGGAAGGGAAATGTCCGAAACTAACGCAATCGTGTCCATCCCACTTGAATCATTCTTCCAACGAAGTTACGAGCGAGAGGTAAAAAAAATCGTGCAGTTTCCACTTCCGGTCGTAGTGTCAACTACCGATTAGGGGAAAAAACGAATTTCGATTGGAAATTCGATATAATTAAATTTAAAAAGAAAAATAATATATTTCAATATTTCGATTTTCAGAACAATATATTTCAATATTTCGATTTTCAGAATAATATATTTCAATATTTTGATTTTCAAAACAATAAATTTTAATATTTCGATTTTCTAAATTATAAATTTCAATATTGCGATTTTCTAAATGATAAATTTCAATATTTAGATTTTCAAAATAATAAATTTTAATATTTCGATTTTCGAAATAATATATTTCAATATTTCGATTTTCGAAATAATATATTTCAATATGTCGATTTTTGAAACAATACATTTTAATATTTCGATTTTCTAAATTATAAATTTCAATATTTCGATTTTCAAAATAATAAATTTCAATATGTCGATTTTCAAAATAATATATTTCAATATTTCGTTTTTCAAAATAATAAATTTCAATATATCGATTTTAAAAATAATAAATTTCAATATTTTGATTTTCAAAATAATAAATTTCAATATTTCGATTTTAAAAATAATAAATCTCGATTTTGAAAATAATAAATTTCAATATTTCGATTTCCAGATGTTGCAACGCTTGTACCCGTCGTGCCGAGATGCGAGCCGAAATCGAGAATCAACTCGAAGTTTTTCGTGTTTCCATCGAACAGCTACGTTCCCGTTCGATCACAGTGCTCGAAATGCTTCATTTACTGAAATCTGAAACCGACTGAATTCTCGCGACGATGGTCGTTAAAAAGTACGGTTTTCACGGTCCGAGCACAAAACGAATGGATTACCGTGACGGTGATCCAGCGCGTTCGGGAAAACAAAAAACGGAAGTCAAGAAACGTCGCAGAAAAATTTAAGAAAAAAGAAATATTTCCATTCCTGCTTTGACTGTAAATAATCGTTCGCAATTGCCACCGCAATTATCGTCTAATCCGTTTCTTTCTTTTTGGGGATCGAGTAGGAAACACAAACTTCGAATGACCGGTAAGCTCAAAATTTCGAATTTCAATATACCGAAACTACAAATTTCGTAAATTTTTTCGTTTGTTTGGGTTTGTTTAAAATCAAGGCTTTAAAATCGAAATAACGAACCCAAACAAACCCAAACAAATTTCGTACATTTTTTGGTTTGTTTAAAATCAAACTAACGAACCCAAACAAACCCAAACAAATTTCGTAAATTTTTGGGTTTGTTTAAAATCAAGGCTTTAAAATCGAAATAACGAACCTAAACAAACCCAAACGAATTTCGTAAATGTTTGAGTTTGTTAAAAATCAAATTAGCGAACCCAAAGAAACCCAAACGAATTTCGTAAATGTTTGGGTTTGTTTAAAATCAAGGCTTTAAAATCGAAATAACGAACCCAAACAAATTTCGTAACTGTTTGGGTTCGTTTAAAATCAGCCTAACGAACCCAAATAAACCCAAACGAATTTCGTAAATTTTTGGGTTTGTTTAAAATCAAACTATCGAACCCAAACAAACCCAAACAAATTTCGTAAATTTTTGGGTTTGTTTAAAACACGGCTTTAAAATCGAAATAAAGAGCCCAAACAAACCCAAACAAGTTTCGTAGATTTTTGGGTTTGTTTAAAATCAAGGTTTTAAAATCGAAATAACGAACCCAAACAAATTTCGTAAATGTTTGGGTTTGTTTAAAATCAAGGCCTTAAAATCGAAATAACGAACCCAAACAAACCCAAACAAATTTCGTAAACCTTTACGAAATGTATAATTTTGAATGATTAAAATTCGTAATTTTGAGCTTTCTGGTCGTTCGAAGTTCGAGTTTCCTACTCAGGTCCTTCTTTTTTAATTCAATGACCAAATCTTGCGATGGTCGTTTGAATTTTTCATTTCCTGGTTTTCCTTTTTGGTTTTTCGCTGTCGAGATCGTCGAGAGCGTTAAAGGAAAAAAAAAAAACGATGCATTGACGATTTATTGAATACAAGTGGGATATACAGTGGCCGATGGAAAAAAAAAGAAAATAAAAAACAGATTAAATATTACAACAAAGCGAATTGGATTTTTTCTTCGCTTTGTCTCTCTTCGTGCTTTTTCTTTTTCTTTTTTGAGATTTTACAGTTTTTTGTTTTTTGAGATTTTCAATAGTTGCAATCGCAGGAATCGTAACCTTGGCCCGCCGTTTCGCTTGGCATATAAGTCGGCTCGCCCTGACCAACAGGATTGAAAATATTCGTGTACGAGGTCTTCAAATAATTCACGTGACCTTGGAGCGAACGGATTCTTCCCTGAGCCTGCTCGAACGCCTCGTTCAAATTGTTTATTTGACCTTGCATTTTTTGACGTATCTGTAAACGGAGGTATTTTTCGACGTCAAGTTCATCAATTTTCTATTTCGAAATAAATTTCGAAATCCAGTTCGATTTTTTTGGTCGTTTTCGCATTAGGATATAGCTTTTATCAGAAAATACGAAAGTATATTGGTTTTTGTTGGTTTTTGTCGTTTCAGAACCCAAACAAACCCAAACACGTCGAATCGTCACTTTTCATAAACTCGAACCTTACTTCCTCAAAAAATTCGATTTTTCCCCAAATTTCAACAATTTCACATAAAATATGCTAGAAAATTCGATTTTCCCCAAAATTTCAACGATTTCCCATAAAATATGCTAGAAAATGCTATTTTTCCCAATGCTATTTTTCCCAACGATTTCCCATAAAATATACTATAAAATTCGATTTTCCCCTAAATTTCAACGATTTCCCACAAAATATGCTAGAAAATTCGATTTTCCCCCAAATTTCAACAATTTCCCCTAAAATATGCTAGAAAATTCTATTTTTTCCAAAATTTCAACGATTTCCCCTAAAATGTGGTAGTAAATTCGATTTTTCCCTAAATTTCAACGATTTCCTATAAAATATGCTAGAAAATTCGATTTTCCCCAAAATGTTAACAATTTCCCCTAAAATATGCTAGAAAATTCGATTTTCCCCCAAATTTCAACAATTTCCCAAAAAATTGGTCAGAAAATAGGAAAATTCATCAGTTTTGTCAATTCGGAACCCAAACACGTCAAATCGTTACTTTTTACACACTCGAACCTTATTTCCTACAAAAATTCGATTTTTCCCCAAATTTCAACAATTTTCCCTAGAATATGGTAGAAAAATCGATTTTCCCCCAAATTTCAACAATTTCCCACAAAATATATTAAAAAATAGGAAAATTCATCAGTTTTTGTCCAAAAGTAAAAAAAAACCCTAAAAATCGTAACTTTTCATCAATTTTTGTTGGAAACTCACTTCGTCCCTATCCTTTTGTGCAGCACGAGCCGTAGCTCTGCACTGTGCCAATTGTTTTTCCATTTCGGCGATTTGGCCTTGCATCGTTCTCCTGACGGTTTCGCAGCGTTCCTTGGTTCGAGCGACTTGTCTCGCGGAATCTTCTCTGACTTCTTCGAGCATAGCGGTCAATTGAACAATTTCGTGGGTTTTCTCGTCGATTCTCTGCGTCAGCAGGGATTCCTGTTCTTCCAGTCTTGCAATTGATCCTTTCAATTTTTCGTTCTCATTTTTTAATTCGCTGTTCTTTTTCTCCAGCTCGTCGCAACGACCCGAGCCCAAACCGCGTTCGTCGTGCAAAGACGAATTCTCGGTCCTCATCGCAGTCAGCTGCGTCGTCAAAGTGTTCAACTTGTCCTTGCAAGTTATCAACTCCCGGGACAAATCCTCGCAGTTTCTCTCGGCTATCATCCGCATCTGCTGGACTTCCTGAAGCTTCGCTTGGGTCTGCTTCAAAATGTCGGGAAGCGGAGCAAGCTCGGCTAGCTTTTCTTTAAATTGATTCTGGTTATGGAGAAAAAGGGCTTTTTCGTTGAAGATTTCGCTTTTGGATTATTGGAGAAAACGAAACACCAAGAGACGTGAAAAAATAGTAACGAAGCGAAGAAAACGCAAATAATCAGAAACAAACCCAAACAAACATGAAAGAGCCCAAACAAACCCAAACAAATCCAAGCAAACGTAAATCACGTACAAACCGAGACAAACAACCATGAAAAATCAAAACAAGTTGAAGCAAACCCAAACAAATTCAGGCAAACACAAATAATCACGAACAAACCCAAACAAACACAAATAATCACGAACAAACCCAAACAAGCACCAATAATCACGAACAAACCCAAACAAACACAAATAATCACGAACAAACCCAAACAAACACAAATAATCACGAACAAACCCAAACAAACACAAATAATCGCGAACAAACCCAAACAAACACAAATAATCACAAACAAACCCAAACAAACACAAATAATCGCGAACAAACCCAAACAAACACAAATAATCGCGAACAAACCCAAACAAACAAATAATCGCGAACAAACCCAAACAAACACAAATAATCACGAACAAACCCAAACAAACACAAATAATCACGAACAAACCCAAACAAACACGAACAAACCCAAACAAACACAAATAATCGCGAACAAACCCAAACAAATCCAAGTAAACCCGAACAATCGCATCCAAACCCAAACAAACCTAAAAACCCCACAAAAAGCGACGCGAACCCAAATCCAAGCAAATAAACCCAAACAAATCGAAAAACCCGAAGAAAACCCAAACCAGCGACTCCTCGACTTTAAACTTCCATGTATCATACTCACGGACTATTTGGTAAGTATTTTGAATTTTTCCCCACTTTTATCCTTACTTTGACTCGCCCTATTTCCAAATTGACGTTTTCGTTCATCCTCGCGTTGTCCATTTCCATGAGGTCGAGTTGCCTTCGCTGTTCCTCGACCTGTTCCTGCGCTTGAAGATACTTGTTTCGATAATCCTCCAACTGATTGGCTTGATCCTGTATCAACGATCTCAACTCTTCCAATTCATCCTGTGCCTCGCGATAACGTTGCTTGGCCACGACCAATGCTTGTTCCTGTTCGATCATTTGCTCCTTGCTACCTAAACGATACAGTTAAAAACTTAAAGCGTAGCAAAAAACGATTTTCCAAAAACTCAAATCTGAAATTCGACATTCATCGATAACGAGATTAATCGAAAATTAATCGAATTAAATAATTAATTAATTAATCGATATTAATTATTAATTAATCGAAATTAATTATTAATGAATCGACATTAATTATTAATTAATTAATCGAAATCAATTCATTCGAAACGAAAATTCAAAATTCTCGGATATACCGAACGACTGACCGTAAAATCGTGATTTGTCCGACTGAAAAGCTCTCATTCGTTCCTGCGTCTCGCACAAACGATTTTCAGCCCTCTCGCGTTCCTCCTTCGCTTCACGAGCTTCTTGCTTCGTTTTGTCGACTTCGGTTCGCAGACAAGAAACCTCGCAAAGCTTGTTCCTGTAATCTTCCTGAAGCCGAGCGTATTGCTCCCGAAGATCGCGCAGCTGCTGCTGCGGACACGTGCTCGCTCCCTTTTCGTGAAAATATTCAATTTACAAAAAATATTTTTGTTTTCATTGAATATTTAATATTTTTATTAATTTTATTATATAATAATATAATATTATTAATAAAATATTGAATTATTGAATATTATTGCTACTATTAAATTATTAAGTAATATTATTAATATTATTTAATAAAATATTAACATTAATGTTAAATATTAATATTAAAATATATAAATATTTTTAATTGAATATTTTTATTCAATTTTCAATAATAATCAATTTAAAAAAGAATTTTTTTTAATTGATTTTTATTCTAAAAAATGTTTATAAAAAATTATTCCGAATTTCAATTGATTCATTGATGGGTCTAAAAAACAATAATTTCTCTTTTCGTTTTAAATTTAATAAATTCAATTTATGTCAATTATTTCGTGAAAATTCCTCGCTTCTATGAACACCGTTGTTCATTTGGATCCATTGGAGCGTCGCGGCGTCGATTTAGAAATAATCTAAAATATCGTTAAAGATTTTATGACGATTTTGTGATTTTATGACGATTTGATGATTTTATGACGATTTTGTGATTTTATGACGATTTTAGGATTTTATGACGATTTTAGGATTTTATGACGATTTTATGTTTTTATAACGGTTTTATGATTTTATGACGATTTTGTGATTTTATAACGGTTTTATGATTTTATGACGATTTTATGATTTTAAGACGATTTAATGATTTTATAACGATTTAATGATTTTATGACGATTTTATGATTTAACGACGATTTTATGATTTTATGATTTCATGATTTTTTGATTTTATGACGATTTTATGATTTTATAACGATTTAATGATTTTATGACGATTTTATGATTTAACGACGATTTAATGATTTTATGACGATTTTATGATTTAACGACGATTTAATGATTTTATAACGATTTAATGATTTTATGACGATTTTATGATTTTATGATTTCATGATTTTATGATTTTATGACGATTTTATGATTTTACGACGATTTTATGATTTTATGACGATTTTATGATTTTACGACGATTTTATGATTTTACGACGATTTTATGATTTTATGACGATTTTATGATTTTACGACGATTGTATGATTTCATGCCGATTTTACGATTTATAATTTACCATTGGTGCATTAACGCAAATTCCCGAGCACGAAGGCGTGTCCTGCTGATGGATCTGCAATAGAAAATCCATCAATGTAATTTTCTCTCGTTGGCCATTTTTTGCCATTTTTGTTTTTATTGCTGAACCAGGTATGTATCAACGATTCGCGATCCGTACTTTCGGCTGCGGTTGTCCAGGTGCCGAAAAGCTCATAGAAGCGTTATCAGGCATGCAGGCGATCGGTTGTTGGCCTGCTGATGATAAGGAACCACCAGCGACGCAAGGGACCAAAGTTGGCTGATGGCTCGGAGCTCCCGATGGTTGAGGAAGTCCAGGTGGACAGCAAGAACAGGGAGCGCACGGCCCGGTGCATTTAAGCAACTTTCTTTGCTGCTCTAATTGTTGTCTCTCTCGATGTACGTTTGCCAATTCCATTTGCATGTTTCGGACCTCCGATTCCATGCTGTCGAGCTGTTGCGCCTGCGCATAAATGGACATTCAAAAAAATCGAATTTTAAAATAAAAATTCAAGAATTCAAGAATTAAAATTCGAAGATTCAAGAATTAAAATTGGAAAATTCAAGAATAAATATTGGAAAATTCGAGAATAAAAATTGGAAAATTCAAGAATAAAAATTGGAAAATTCGAGAATAAAAATTGGAAAATGTAAGAATAAATATTGGAAAATTCAAGATTAAAAATTGGAAAATTCAAGAATTAAAATTGGAAGATTTAAGGATTAAAATTTTTTAATTCGAAAATTCAAGAATTAAAATACGAAAATTCAAGAATAAAAATTCGAAAATTCAAGAATTCAAAATCGAAAGTTCAAGAATTCTAATTAGAAAATTCAAGAATTCTAATTTTACAATTCAAGAATTCTAATTCGACAATTCAAGAATTCTAATTTTACAATTCAAGAATTCTAATTCGACAATTCAAGAATTCTAATTTTACAATTCAAGAATTCTAATTCGACAATTCAATAATTGAAACATTCAATTTCGAAAATTAAAAAATTCAAACATTAAATTTTGGAAATTTAAGAATTTAAACATTCAATTTCGAAAATGCAAGAATTCAAATACGAAAATTCAAGAAGTCAAACATTCAATTCCGAAAATTCAGGAATTCAAACATTCAATTTCTAAAATGCAAGAATTCAAATTCGAAAATTCAAGAAGTCAAACATTCAATTCCGAAAATTCAGGAATTCAAACATTCAATTTCGAAAATTCAAGAATTTTAATTCAAAAATTCAATAATTCTTATTTGAGAATTCAAAAATTCAGAAATTCAATCATTCAAATTCGAGAATTCAAGAATTCAAAAATTCAAATACAAAAATCAATTTAAAAAATGATTTTTGACGATTCGAACAACCGATCGATAATTCAAATTGATAATGACGAATACGACTCACCAGCTGTTTCGTATTGGTCCCGTAATTCGTACGATGACTTTCCGGATCAGAACTCCCTGCTGGACACGAACGAACCGCCGGCCCGGGAACTTTGACGTTGACGGGAGCTCGACAACACATCCTTACAGGACTACGTTGATCGCACCTTGAATCCGAGTTAGTCAAGTCGTCGTCGCGCGAACCTCCCGCCGAAAGCCTAGGCGATCCCACAGTCGATTTTGAATAATGATTCAAACTCTCCGGATTCACTGGAAATACACAAAAAAAAAAAGGGTCGAAATTTAGCAATTTTCGAAAAAGTGCATTTCTGCGATTAATTATTATTACGATAAATTAATGAGATTTAAATTAATGCTCATTTTAATGTGCCTCATCGTTATAATATTATATGCAGTAATTTTTATTAATTGTTGAAGTCTCGATTTTTAGGGAAAAATTTCGAAAAAATATTTTAAAACGGTTTTTCCTATTTTCCCAGTCTAATTTTGCATTTTCGGTAAAAACTCGGGCATATTCGTAATCAGCGGAAAATTTCCGATTAAATAGACCCTTTTAAGAGTTTAAAAACGGAAAAAAAAATTTTCGTCTTCCCTGGCCACTTTTTCAAAAGGTCGTAGAGCGGGATTTTTCTGTGCTATTGAGATTCATAAGGGGGGTTTGGAAAAGGTTTTTGCCTGACTTAAATAATGGCGTTGGATTTATATCGATATCTCTCATAGTTTTCCCGGAATATTCAATTGAAAAATGGCAAAAAAAGAGGCAAAGGGGTATGCATGGAAAAATTGGCAAAAATCGATCGTCCAACTTTGAAATTCTGCCAAAAATCGAAAAATCATCGGATTTCAATGATAAAAAAAGCATTTTGAAGGGAAAATCATAACAAAGAGATTGAGCACAAACTGTAGTGGCAAATCCTAAAGGAAAAAAAGTTATCGATGATTGAGTAAAAAAACTTTTTTTCCCCCAAAATCCAAAAAAATATTTGATTTTAAATATTTTTCTTAATAGTCTATTTTAATGTAATTTGATCCCCTGAGCACAAATCTACCACTAAATTCACCCGAAACCCAAAATTTTCATGAAAAAAATCGTGAAAATCGTATTTTTCCAAGTTTTTTACGATTTTTTCCTGAAAGTTTTGAGTTTTCGGAAAAATTATAAAAAACACTGTTTTTAATAAACTAAACAAACAAAAGATAAATTTCAATACTATACATTCAATTTTTTCAGAACAACGTTATAAATAAATGAATACAATTTTCTAAATTAATAAATTATAAATAAAAATAAAATTAAAATAAAATAAAATTAAATTAAAATAAAATAAAATAAAATAATATAATACAAAAAATATATAATAAAATAAAATAAAAAAATCAATATAAAATAAATATAAAATACGTTAAAAAAAATTGTAAAAAAAAGAGTTTTTTTTTTTAATAATTACCGCAAATGGTGCTGGCCTGACTGTCGAAGCCGGAGTGTTCCAGCAGGTTATTTCCGCACCGATACTCCTGATGATCTTCCCTCCTTGGTGAGCTACCGTACGAGAAAGCGAGGCTTCTCTGACGGTCGGTCGAGCGAGGTGAATTATTGGTGGAAGTCGTGCAACAACAACCGGAAATCGTAGCACCCGACGAGCGTCGTTCGTTGCTCGAAGCGAGCTGTCGATTCAATTCCGTATTCTCCTTCACGACTATTCTCATTTCGGCCTGAAGGCTGCATACCTTACGCTGAAGACTGTCAAGAGTATTGTCCTTCTCGAGTAGAGCCTCCTCGAGTTTGTACCTGCCAGATATAACCGACCGAAGTTCTCCAACCCAAATTCACACCACGATGGATCTTTCAAAAAGAATTGTGAAATACGAAAGGAAGAGGGGCGGGGGGGGGGGGGGTGAAAAACACGCGACGAAAAAAATGGTTTTGATAAGCGAAAAAACGAAAGATTTTCAATTGTTTCCTCCCCTCCTCCTTAATTTCTCAAAACCGTTGCCAACTTCCTGGTGGTTGAATTTTTGCTTCATTTTTTAAAATTTAATTTTTTTGTTTGGTTTTGGTTTTTTTTTGTTTGAACTGAGAAAGTATATTAAAAAAATAAAAACGTAATCGAATTTACGTAATTTATTGAATTATTTTTAAATAGGTTTGTGTTTGGGTTTGTTTGGGTTACAATAGATAAATGAATGTTTTTTTTTATTAATACTGTTATTCATTATTCATTATTATTCTTTATTTTGTTTAATTGATATTTCAGCTATTTGTTGGATTCTTTAATTTCTGCTATTATTATTATTATTGTTATTATTATTATTATTATTAATGGATAATCGATTGATTTAATTACTAATTAATAGTTTTAAGTAAAGTAAGAAAAATAATTAATTATGAGACTTATTCTTCTTAAAAATGCATCACGTTGATTATCAATTGAAGTAATTATGAAATTAATTATCGAAGTAATTAATTAAATTGATTAAAAATTAATTTCATGCATAATAATATTAATGAAATTGTATAAAAATATAAATACATTTATATTTATATTTTTTTAAATTATATAACAAAATTTTATATATTCAAAAAGTTCTAAATTATAGAAAAATATAATATTTTATATTATCGAAAATTTCGAAATTATAGAAAAATACAACATTTTCAATTTTCGAACATTTCGAAATTATAGAAAAATAGAACATTTTCAATTTTCGAAAATTTCAAAATTATAGAAAAATATAACATTTTCAATTTTCCAAAATTTCAAAATTATAGAAAAATATAACATTTTCAATTTTCGAAAATTTCGAAATTATAGAAAAATATAACATTTTCAATTTTCGAAAATTTCGAAATTATAGAAAAATAGAACATTTTCAATTTTCGAAAATTTCGAAATTATAGAAAAATAGAACATTTTCAGTTTTTGAAAATTTCGAAATTATACGAAGATATAAAATTTTATATTTTTGCGTACGAAAAAAAATTGGTAATAGAAAAGAGTTAGAATACCTGCCGTCCTCGAGTTTCGCATTTTCCTGGACGAGTCTTTCCTGCATATTCAACGACTCGCTGAGTTTCCCGGTCAAGTTTTTCAGACATCGAGCACCCTTGGGACGACTATCAGGTATAACGATTTTTGGTATTTTGTCTTCAGTTATTCCGCAAATAATGGCTCTCGGAAGACTGCGATTTTTTCAGTGAATCCAAGGAAAAATTAAATTTTCAAAAAGCCACGATAACGATGAAAAAATTGAGAGAAAGTGGAGAAAAAAAAATACTTGTCTTCCGAATATTTGGCTTGTGGAATGTCGAAACGATCGTCATCTGATAACATTTTTTCTCCTTCGCCAATCTTTTTCTCTTCAACACTCATCGTTACATTTTTTTGGTCGATCTCGTCTGGTTTTTCGATCGATGGACTCGTGTGAGGATATGGCAACATTTCGAACATTTTTGCAAATGTTCGACTCGAAGGATCCGAGAGACCGATCGCACGTTGAATCTTCCTCGTTGTCACATCGAATTCTTCGATTTTCGATAAAACAGCCGCTTGGTGCTCTTGAAGCTTTCGAGCATCCTCCTCCGACAAATTTCCTTTCTGGAATTGTTTTTTCAATTTTTTTTTTTTTTTCAATTCAATTCAAATTAAATTTTCGCAAATTTCAATATTTTCGATTTCTTTTTTCAGAAAATTCAAATTCAATTTTCCAAAAATTCAATTTTCTTCGAATTCAATTAAATTTTTCGAAAATTTTAATATTTTCGATTTCTTTTTTCAGAAAATTCAAATTCAATTTTCTTCGAATTCAATTCAATTTTTCGGAAATTTCAATATTTTCGATTTCTTTTTTCAGAAAATTCAAATTCAATTTTCAAAAAATTCAATTTTTTTTTCGAATTCAATACAATTTTTCGGAACTCAATTTTTCATTGAATTTTTTGCACTCAATTTGATGAATTATTGATTTTATTTGATCGTTTTTCTGATAAATAGCATCCTTTTTGTAATATTTGAATTTTTATCATAGAATTTTTCATTTCCTTTTGAATTTCTAATTGTATTTTGAATTTGATGATCGATATAATTGTTATCATTAAATCGAATACAATACTCGATTAAATTAGTTTAAGTGGATTCTTGATTTTTAATTTATTCAATTTAATTACTTAATTATATATTTGACATAATTTTCAATTCCATGCAATTTTCGATGCAATATTCAATTATCTGAATCGAAACGAATTATTTATTGAATTTATTTCATCAAATGCACTATTCATTAATCTCGAATTGAAATAAATTATTAATCGAATTTAATTTATTCAATTTTTATATTACTGGCTCGAACAGCGAAATCTTACGTCTCTCAATTTGATAATTTCTTCTTTCGTTTCTGCAATCTCGAGGCCAATGATTCGACATCTTTCCTGGGCTTCAGCCATGTCTCTCATCACGATGCTGTCCGTGAGAGGAGTAGAGCTCATTACGGAATCGCTGTCACCTCCAGCGTCTACTGGAATCCCTTAGAATTTGAAAAAAACAATCAAAGTCTCGTTCACCTTTGAGTATTCTGTTATTTATAAATATTGATGATCCTGTTATTTATAACTTGAGGATTTTGTTATTTACAAATATTGATTATCTTATTATTTATAATTTGAGTATTTTGTCATTTATAAATATCGATTATCTTATTATTTATAACTTGAGTATTTTGTTAATTATAAATATTGATTATCCTGTTATTTACAACTTGAGGATTTTGTTATTCATTAATATTGATTATCTTATTATTTATAACTTCAGGCTTTTGGTATTTATAAATTTTGATTATCTTGTTATTTATAACTTGAGTATTCTGTTATTCATAAATATTGATTATCGTGTTATTTATAACTTGAGTATTTTGTTATTTATAAATATTGATTATCTTATTATTTATAACTTGAGTATTTTGTCATTTATAAACATCGATTATCTTATTATTTATAACTTGAGTATTTTGTTATTTACAAATATTGATTATCCTGTTATTTACAACTTGAGGATTTTGTTATTCATTAATATTGATTATCTTATTATTTATAACTTCACGCTTTTGGTATTTATAAATATTTATTATCGTGTTATTTATAACTTGAGGATTTCGTTATTTATAAATATTGATTATCGTGTTATTTACAACTTGAGTATTTTGTTATTTATCAATATTGAATATCTTGTTATTTATAACTTTAGTATTCTGTTATTTATAAATATCGATTATCTTGTTATTTATAACTTGAGTATTTTGTTATTCATAAATATTGATTATCGTGTTATTTATAACTTGAGGATTTTGTCATTTATAAATATTGATTATCCTGTTATTTATAACTTGAGTATTTTGTTAATTATAAATATTGATTATCCTGTTATTTACAACTTGAGGATTTTGTTATTTATAAATATTGATTATCTTGTTATTTATAACTTGAGTATTCTGTTATTTATAAATATTGATTATCTTATTATTTATAGATTGAGTATTTTGTTATTTATAAATATCGATTATCTTATTATTTATATTTTGATTATTCTCTTATTTATAAATATCGATTATCCTATTATTTATAACTATTATTTATACCTTGACCAACTCCAGGCGGAAGAGGATATTCCGGAGGTTTCGGAACATCCGTTTCGTCATCATTGATCGAGACATACTCCGGCTCGTCCGTAGTCATCGAGACATACTCAGGTTCGTCCGCAGTCACCGGAAGTCCTTCTTTACGAACGGAAACAACCGTTGTTCTTTTTTCTTCCCTGGAGTCGACTTCCGGTTGGCTGACAACGCTTTCGCGTTTTTCGCTGTTTTCATCAGCCATATCTTCGAAGGATAAATCGGAAGGAGAATCCTCGTCAACGGTGTAATCCTGAGGTTGATCCTGATGATTATCCTCGTCGATGATGTCACGCTCGAGTTCTTCGAGTTTACTGATAACTTTTTTGCCAATTTGCCAATTTTTGGTTTCTAAAAGTATATCCGGTTCTTGTTCGGCGTAAATCGATTTATTGTAAAAATCGATTCGAGGGGACATCAAATTTACACTGCTGAAGAAATGCCAGAATTAGGAATTTTATTTTCATTTTAAATGAAGCCTTATTTGATTTTATTATTAAATAAAATCTTATTAAATAAGATTTTTAATAATCTAATAAATTTAATAAATTTTAATTTTTTAATCAAAATTTTTCCTAATAAATTAATTTAATTTTAAATTTTAATGTAATTAAATTTTTTTTTTAAATTAATTTATTTAATTTTAATTAATTAATTAAAATTAAATTTAATTAATTGATTAAATTTAATTAAAAATTAAAATTTAATTTTAGATTTGATTAAAAAAAATTATTATTATTAAATAAAATAATTATTAATTTAAAAAATTAAATAAATTAAATTATTATTAAATAAAATAAAAATTGAGCTAAAAATTCGATTAATATCGAATTTTTAGCTCAAATAATCGAAGCTTTTTTTTTGAGGTTACCTCGGTTTTAAATTCCCCGGCAAATCTGGTAATTTAAGGGGTCTCTTCACATCGAAGAGTGACTCGAGGGATCCAAATGCATCTTTTTTAAAACCGACGCTATTCAGGCTCTCGTTGTCATTTTTTGATCTTCTTGACAATCTTTCTGTATTCGAGCTCGAAAAACGTCGTCTCTTTAGCTCCCGGAAACTTTGGCTTTTCAAGGTTATAGTTTCCGAGGTCACCGAACTGAGTGCACTTCTTGGAGAATTTTTCGATGTGCGAATTTGACTTCCGGTACTCGGCCTTCGCTTCTACGAATCAAAAATTTAGAGAAGCGAAAGATTTTTTTTTTTCGATTTTTTTCTACAGCCGATTTACTGTAATTCGTATTTTTTTGACGATTTCTACTATTTTTTGAATTTTTTTAGGAATTTTAGTGACTTTTTTTTTAAACTATGGTTAATTTGGATTATTATTTCGGAATTGATTAGCACGAAGTACATCGTTTGTCGTTCAAGTGAAATTAGCTTTTTTCAAATTTGAACGATTCGTAGTCAAATCCGGTTTACCTTCATTATTTTACCTTCGAAACAGCAACGTCCTCAAGCTTCGACGAGATTGCTGATAAAACGTTGATTTTCTTAGGTATCAGCTGTTCGTCTTCTACAAGCAAAGGACGCGACAGTTTCAAATTGCGTCGGGCAATTTGATGGCTGCCAGTATTTATAAAAAACGATTTTATTTTTTTTTTAATTCGTCGATGACGTTTTGCTCGAAAGACGTTCCTGGTTATTTTTTTTCAACTTCTTTTATTTCTTCGATTCTTCAAGATTCGTCAATTTGAGATGCGACAGTTTTCATGGCGTTCCATAAAGCAAGAATAAATATTTGTAGAACGATTTTTTTCTTAAATGTATAAATCGTGATAGTAGTAATAAAGAAATGAGAGAGAAGAAATTCTCTTTCGGAAAAGAAATTCTTATTTCTTGATTACTACTATCACGAACTATCAATTTTAAAAAATCGATCTATAAATATTTTTAGTTCTAAATTAGTATTTCAGTAAATTAGTATTTTATAAATGAATAATTTTAGTTATAAATTAGTATTTTAGTAAATTAGTATTTTATAAATGAATAATTTTAGTTATAAATTAGTATTTCAGTAAATTAGTATTTTATAAATGAATAATTTTAGTTCTAAATCAGTATTTTAGTAAATTAGTATTTTAGCAAATTAGTACTTTTAAAACGAATCATTTTAGTTATAAATTAGTATTTCAGTAAATTAGTATTTTATAAACGAATAATTTTAGTTGTAAATTAGTATTTTAGTAAATTAGTATTTTATAAACGAATAATTTTAGTTATAAATTAGTATTTTAGTAAATTAGTATATTATAAATGAATAATTTTAGTTATATATTAGTATTTTAGTAAATTAGTATATTATAAATGAATAATTTTAGTTATAAATTAGTATTTTACAAGTGAATAATTTTAGTTATAAATTAGTTTAGTTCCAAAATAATTCTAAATTATAAAAACCAACCTCACAAATATCGTAAAAACTGCAAAGCCTCGCCAAAGCCTTCTTTACTCGGAAAGACAATCAAGAAACAAAATTATATACATACACACAATTTTCCATCCATTTTGAAGCAACTGATAAAAAAAAAGCGACCAAAAAATGGCTAAAAGTAATATTCAATACAAGGATAAATCAAACTCAGAGGTTATCGAAGTTCAAAAAATGGTTGTCAGTTTGGCGCGCAGGTGTATTTAAAAATGGCTGCGGCAACGAAGCGCCGTTAGTTCGGAAGGCTGGCGCGATAGACCCCGAGGAAGTCTATCGCCCGAAAGGCACTCGATGAATCTCGGGTAAGTTGTTATTGCGGTATACGCGATTAAATACTGTTATGACTTTTACGTCGAAGAACCGGAAGCGATAGTGCGGGCCCGAAGGGGGGGGAGGTGCAAAAAACGAAAGGTTTTTCGAGAGCGACAAAAGAGACCATCTTCTTGGGGAAAGGTTTCGCACCGGGTTACCGTCGGGTTACACACACAAGCACACACGCGAAATCTTACGATTTTTCATCGCACTTGCACCAACACATGACTATTTATTTCCCCTTTTTAATGCGGTAGAATATCTGACAGCGAAATCGGCGAAACCGGAAGTTCCGGCGAAACTTTGTTAAGATCGCTTCTTCTCATATCCAAACTCCCTTAACGTTCGATCAATGTTCCACTTTGATCCAGTTAGCCAAGTGCTCGGCACGAGGAACCGTAGCGATTTTGAATGAAGGTCGTCCGATGGCACCAAAAAAACCGGAAGTACCTTCCGAAGGAATCGCCTCGACTCCGTCGCAGTAGTTTCGAAGAGCCGAGTCACAACAACGGCGAACAAGCGTTCACACGCTGAGACTTTGTCCGGCATGAGTAGCGGCAGCACCGGCGTAGCCGATTTGTTTCACCTTTTGGAGTCTAACAAACTCTGCGACGTCGAAGAAATCAAAAAAGTCTTTCACGAACACTTCTTATCGAGTAAGCTACGCTTATTATTCTAGCGTTTCTTCCTTGCCGTTTCTTCGTAAAGAATGTTTCGTTAAAAATGTCTTTTTTTTACAGCTAAAGACAACTGGCTGGTGAACGGACTCTTCGATTATTATCTTTCTACAAATTCCTTAAGGGCGATAGAGGTATTGTCCGGCGTGCGAGAACCGCACGATAAACACTTGCTCGATCGCTTGGCGGAAACTCTCGCAAAGTCCGGCTGCCATGGACCCAGAGTTCAGGCGCTTACGTTGCTCGGCCATGTGGCGCGACGGCAACCCACTTGGCTTCACAAACTCGCCAATCATGGGCTCTTCAAAGAAATGCTCAAATTACTTAAGGTAAATCATTTTTAATTATTATCTTATTATTAAGTATTATTTAATTATTTAATTATTATTTAATTAGTATTATTTAATCGTTATTTAATTATTATTTAATTATTATTTAATTAGTATTATTTAATTACATAAGGTAATTGAATTTAATGTCAATTAAATTCAAATACGAAACGTTTTAATTGTGGGTTAAAAAAACTACTGGAATTCGTTATTTTATTGTTCAAGGGCGAGGGAGATACGTTGTCATTGATGAGTGCACTTCTCTTGCTCGTAACATTGCTGCCTATGCTACCGGCAGCTCTGGGTCCTCACATCCACGAAATCTTCGAAGTTTTCGGACGTTTAGCGTCTTATCATCATTATCAATCGTCCAACCTCGCCGCGTCGGCGAGTTCCAATATGGACCAACTCTACCTCTTACACTTGCAGGTACAAAGAAAAAAACGAAAAAAAAACGTTAAATATATTTTGTCACATCTCAGGTCGGAAATACAGCGATAAAAAATTGTACTTCCGGTTGAGAAAAGTTGGATCAGAAAGTAGGAGAATAAGGAACAGTAAA
Organism: Ophioninae sp. B BG-2022a; assembly: GCA_030522765.1. NCBI lineage: Eukaryota > Metazoa > Arthropoda > Insecta > Hymenoptera > Ichneumonidae > Ophioninae sp. B BG-2022a. Next base: position 30,640 of record JAPYZJ010002321.1, read on the forward strand.
ATTTTTTAACAAAAAAAAAGGCATTCTAATACGTGAAGCTTGATGTTTTCAGATTTGAGAATTTTTTTTCGCAAAGATATTTTGTAATGTTATCGTGCAATATTAAAAAAACGAGACAGAAAGTTTTGTCCGATTTTAAAGTTTTTTTTTCACGAGAAATAACAGGTCACTTTAAAAAGTTGAATAAATCTCTTATAAGTACTTTTCATGAAGTGTCATTATCACGTTATCATTATCCTTATCAGCAGTCATTATCAAAATGAAAAAACCATTTTTTTCGATTTTGCTTCAAGTTTTCACCAATTATTTGTCAAATTGGAGAAAAACAGATTTACAAAAATAGAAATTTACACAATATTTTTTTCGGAAATGTAACAAATGATTAAAAAGTATGAGAATAATTCATCGTTTGTTCAGGTCGGATTATACAGCCTTTTTCACCGATTGTACGCCCTGTATCCTTGCAACTTCATCGCCTATCTGAGAGTCCAGTATACCCAGCGCGATCAGCTCGCGACATTCACCCACACGATAAAACCGATGCTCGAGTCGGTGCGTATGCATCCGCTGCTAGTCACCGCTTCCAAAGATCAAGAGACGAACGCAGCGAGATGGAAGAAGATGGAGCATCACGACGTTGTCGCGGAATGTGGTCGTTTCGCGGTCGATCGTAGTCGAGACGAGATTCTCAGCTCGAGTAATCCCCGAGCGACGCCGATAATGGAAAATCCATGTTGTTACACACCGGTCGCTGGTACGGTTGGTCTTTCGGTTACTGGCATGAGTAACGGGGAAGGCGACACTTTTTGGTCACCAAGTATGACCGTAGCGCCTCAAAGTCCACCACCGATGCAAGTACCCAGTCACGAACAGCAACGCTCCACACCGTCCACTCCTAACAACAACAGGAGCAATTCTTCACCACCGGAAGCGGCGGTCGAAGCTACACCGGAAACCACGCCTGTCAAGGTGAATACCTTTGATTGGTAATTCGCCTATTAAGGGCAGAACACGCCTCCGTCCACTTCGAAATTTTGAAACCACTGTTCTCTGAAACGGCTTAACCGATCGGTACGAAATTTGTTGTGTGCATTCAGGACGATGGCACCGAGGG
>JAPYZJ010002322.1:0-29741 GCA_030522765.1 Ophioninae sp. B BG-2022a
AAAATCTAGGGTTAGATTGGATTCTTAAAAATGTAGGGTTAGATTAGATTCTTAAAAATCTAGGGTTAGATTGGATTCTTAAAAATCTAGGGTTAGATTGGATTCTTAAAAATCTAGGGTTAGATTGGATTCTTAAAAATCTAGGGTTAGATTAGATTCTTAAAAATGCAGGGTTAGATTAGATTCTTAAAAATCTAAGGTTATATTAGATTCTTAAAAATCCAGGGTTAGATTAGATTCTTAGAAATCTAGGGTTAGATGCGATTCTTAAAAATCTAGGGTTAGATTAGATTCTTAAAAATCTAGGGTTCGATTATATTTTTAAAAATCTAGGGTTAGATTAGATTCTTAAAAATATAGGGTTAGATTAGAATCTTAAAAATCTACGAGTTAGTTAGATTAGATTCTTCAAAATCTAGGAGTTAGTTAGATTAGATTCTTAACCCTCTATATCATGATGCAGACTCTAAGCCACATACCGTTCACCCTACCCCTAAATTCATACGATTCATTTTTTCACATTATATTGCACTGCATACCGTAATCTATAAACAGAAGTAACGAACAGGTACTGAAACTTATCACTAGATGGCGTTACCTGTCACGAATTGAAGTTTTTTCCACAAAGTCGTTAGTTTTTTCCACAAAGTCCGAATTGAAAATTATTTAAAAATAGTTTTTTCGTGTTTTGAGGCTTTATTGTGAATAACATGGACAGATAAGTGTTTAAATATTTGAAATTGGACGTTATCAATAACATTTATTTCCATTATTTTGCTCTTTTTTGTAAATTTGTTTGGGTTTGTTTTTCTCGTTTTTTTTTTTGGTAAATAATTGAATAAATGAAAAACTATGAAACACGTATATTCTTATTTTGTTTTAATTACTCGTAAACTAAAAAAAAATAAAAAATCGATGCTCTTGAATTATAGAGGGTTAAAAATCTATGAGTTAGTCGATTTTTCAACCAATTTGGTAAAAGGATATATCAAACCCTGCCACATACTGCTTGTTACATTTTATCACCATACTCTCGCCAGGTTAAACGGACCTATAAAACTGACTGCCGTACTTGACACGATTCATTCGAAATCAAAATTCGAATCGAAAAAATCGTAATCAGCGTCATAATCAACCCAAGTGTCATAAATCATCTCAGATACCTAATCACTTCCGGGATGTTTCCTCAGGAGGGACGATCGTTACGAGGCAATTTGCGACGTGGGTGACGATGAAAGATAATCTTTATTCGAGGATGACCAACGCAATATTCCTGCACGTGAAATCTGGACAACAAAAACTCTTCTAAATCTCGTAGCTTTTTCAGGGCGAAAAAAAAAATTCGATATTTACCGTTCAGTTTCACAGGGATCCTTTTCTCATCGATGAAGAAGTCACTCGGGAAGAAAAAAGGAAAAATACGAAATAAAATGTACAAATTTGGAGGGAGGAGAAAAAAGTTGAGATCGATTTAAACCGGAGGCGTATGATACGGTTCGGTTGACACACTTGGTTACTCTCGCGGAGGGAAGAGGGTGTGTGCGTCCGCATGATATCCCGTCCAAATCGTATCAACTTAATTCGCATTCAGGGAACGAGTCTCTTTCGTCGAAGGGTCGAGAATCGCGGCCAGCGTTATATATCGACACAGAGAGAGAGAGAGAGAGAGAGAGAGGTCCAAAAAGTGCAAAAGAAAAAGACTAGGAGTGGGAAAGAATGCGAGAAAAAATCAAGAGCAGATGAGAGAGCATAGAAACTACGGTGGTTGAAAATCGCCCGGGAAGGGAGGACAGGAAGGCTGGATCGAGGGAGGGAAACCGAGCTGAAAAAAAAAAAATTGAGTGAGGGTTAGGGCGAGCTTGGGAGGAGAGCGGTCGGTTGAGCATTTACCTGAGCTCTCAGAGGGGTTTCGGTCTCTCGCTTCCGTCTCATTACTCTCTACTCTCTACACTCCGATTGAATTACCTACAATCAACATCAAACATTTTTTAAACTCAATTTTTATCTCTTCGTTGTGATAAAAAAAAAAAAAGAAAAATAAAATAGAAACTTTGCGAGATGCTTGTCTGTTCATATTTCACGATATATATATATGTGTGTGTGAGAAGTACATAGGAAAACAAATGTATATATTTGTGAGATATACATCATTTTATTTTTCGCTCGGTAAATTTGTATCCCTCTTCGCTTATAAGATGCATCTTCCTCTTCTTGAAACGTCCAGACTACTTTTTCCACAGACTCTTGACGTCTCTCTCTCTCTCTCTTTTTTTTCTTCCTCTCTTTGCAGCATCAAAAGAGATTTTCGTTCATCGTTTGACTGTACGAATATTTGGCTTTCTTTTTTCTTTCAACGCTTAAATGGATATTATTACGTTCTTCTTTAACAAGAGGGCTTCTAGCTCAACGAGAGGAAAAAAATGTAACGCTAATTGAAGACTACTCGCGGAGCGAAAAAGCACTTTTGCGATGACTTCAAAGCTACGGCTCTTATGGCAGGCAAGAATTCAACTGCGTCCGGACATCGAGTCAAACCCCCATGTGTTCCTCTTTTTTTTTTTTTCATTTTTTTGTAAGGGCAGTTAATTGCTTGTAGTTTGGCAATGTAAGACCTGCGATATGGATAGGCCACCCTTGCGTGTCTGATGGGGAACGTGTTTACGATGGGAAAGGTGAAGAGGGATGTCTTGCACGTTATAAACGTAATTGGGTCGTCAGGAATGTCTCTGGCGTGTTCTCATATATATATATGTGATTTTCCAAAAAAATCCAATATCCAAAAAAAATCCAATTCCAAAAAAATCGAATATCCAAAAAAATCAAAAAAAAATCCCAAACATACATAAAAGTATATGTAAGTATATATATATACTTACAAAATCACATACATATAAAAAATAATATATAAATTAACATTGGGATGGTTACGTCGATTAAAAAGCTGGGCTCCTATGACGATCCGAAAATCAAAATTGGTTAAAAAAATCATTTTAAGATAATAAACAACAAAATGGAAAAATTGTTTGACCAGTTATTTGTATTAATATTAAAAAAGTTGCGTACGAAATTTCGTACACAAATATTAATAATTAAAGTTGTTGATTAATTAACTAGTATAATTAGAATTAAGCCAGATAAAGTAGTTAATTAACCCAAATAATTAAAGAGTTAGTTATTTAACTGGTATAATTAATAATTAAAGTAGGTAATTAATTAATTAGTAATAATCTTATGAGGGATCTTTGAATGTGGAGACTTAACGGAGTACTTTATTTCGGCAGGTGACATACGACGTATGACTTTTGACTATTTTTACAATAGTTTATTAGCTAAGTTTGCTATGAAAGCAGATTTCAGAAGATTATTGATAATCGAAGTAATCAACATTTATCTCTGGAATATTTTTGAATTGTCGTCATTATCATTAAACCACGATACGAAATAGCAGAATTCAGGGTGATTTCATTTTTCCCTTTGACGATTGTGCATTTATTTAAATTTCTTTTTTTAACTGTGGAAATCTCGAAATCGTCTCGAAATCGTCCAAAAAAGAATCTCATCGCCAATTTTTTTTTTTCCTCTGGAATCTCCGATTTGATCTATTCATTCGTACTGAATACGTTTTCCAAGCTCGGATGAATGGAGCTTGGACCTCGCGAGCATTTTTTTTTCGTATTTTTATCGGTTCGGATAGTATCGAATTTTCACTCGAATTCTGAAACTGATTTATTTCACATTACAGGCATTTCAACGATATTGGACGTTAGTGGAATGCAATTCAGTTTGGCTCACTGCGAATATTACGAATGACATTTTTCTCCGAATGTGAAACGAATGGTAGAACGAGCTGCTCTCGTATGGAGATGTGATGATTAATTCTATATTTGCCATGCAATAATTACGATTCGCGATGAGAGACGAGCAAGCACGAAAGCATATATTTCGAAGTGACGTGATATTAACGTGAAACGTTTGCAAGTGGCATATGTGTATTCGAATGTGTATAAAATTCAGGAGTGTGAATTTTATCGCGCAATAATAGAAAGACTTGATGAAACGTGGAGGGAAAAAAGTTATTTTTATTTTTTTGCATATAAAAAAGATTTTAATTTCAGCAACAGAATAATAAGCTAGTGTTTTTCGAAAACCCCATTCACAGCCTTCTTTTGCACGATTTAACAATATTTTCAGAGATAATTTAATATCCATTTAAAACTTATAAATGTTAATTCTTTTTTTTCAGGAATAATTGAAGTCAAATTTGATGATTTTGACACGTGTTTCTCTGAGATCTTGCTAATTACTGTAAATCTCTTCTAACTGTTTAAAAACAAATTTCTGCGTTTTTAAATGAAATAAAAACGCTCGGATATAATAATTTTATTATTATAAAAAATTAGCCAAAAACTCAATACAGATGGAGTTCCATCAATGACTGATGAACTCATCGTTCAAATAAATGTTTCACTATAATATAAATTGACTGGCAAACGCGATGCATTCGTTTTTTTTTAACTTAGGCTAATCAATCGCTTGGAATTAATATCTGCCTAACCTTCTTGCCCATAAGCTTCCGGACGAAATCCTTATTTTTATAACTGCAGAATTATTTAATGAAAAATTCTAAAATAATTCCTGTTTGACTTCGACGATTTTTGAAATGCGATGATTTTTAATATCTATCCATATTAATATCTTACTAATCTGAAGTAAACGAGCAGAAACCTATATACGTAGGTATTTATCAAAAAAAAAAAATTACGTCTCAGGATTACTTTTTAAATTTTTACAAAAAATCTGACAGTTCAATCTTACTCTGCGTATTCCTCGGCCCCTACTTATCCAAAGTTGCACCCTCTTTTGCCCAGCTTCTCTTCCCCCTTATTTTCTTTCTTTTCGTCCAACCCCATGAAAACCGTGAAACCAGTGAAGACCTTTACGAAGAGGATCCATCTGTCCGGATAAACCAGTACGATGCTCGGGAAATGAGGAACATGGTGAAACCAAATGCAGCGACGACATGATCGTAATGCTGTGGTTTTGAGAGACCCCATAAAACCCCATTGCTCGTGGTTCGAGGCAAATTGCGCGTCGTATTCTTCCATTTCCTCTCACTCTTGCTCCCCCCTCGATTTTCTTTACTTTTCCATTCGTGCTTTTCTCCAGTATTTCTTCTCCAGCTCTTCTCCAGAGATCGCCTTGTGATCCTCGAGTTCTTCGCTGAAAGGACCAAGAATGGTGAAGTCCTATACAGGAATAAAACTCGATTTGATATCGGTAGTCTTGACGACCAGGAAAGAATCGTTGTGAATGTTATTCGTGTGTAGATTCACCCACGTGGATACCCTGAATCGATTTGATATTCGAGAACCGAGATTAATCATTTCCTCTCATCGCTCCAACGACGAATCTTTTTCTCCTGAAATCTCCAGGACATGCAGATTGATGACATTGAAGTGCAATGGAATTATTGACGTGAAATATTTTTCCTATTATTGCGTCGATCTACTTTTATTACTGCCAGGTATGTCATTAAGCAGGTTTCTGCTATATCAAATTCGAATGATCGAAATATTTCGAAAAATTTTTCGAAAGGTTTCATCTTCTTCGATAGTCGACACAAAAATTACGCTTTTTTCACAATTTGCGCAAAACAACGGAAAATATGAAAAATGTTAGGTACTAATGACCGAGCAAAATTTACAAAATGAGAAAAAAATGTGCAGTGGCGCGAAATCTCCTTTCTGAATTGTTCAACTGCGTGAAAAAAAATCGTCGATATTTTTCATACAAGTTGTCACGAGCAAACTGAAATAAACAAATTTTCTGAAAAATGTAGATTGTGAAAAATTCAGCAATTATCTTTTTCCAAAAAGAAAAAAAATACTTCAATTCCAACACTTCAGGTCTTGACTTTATACACCGTTCCGAATATTTTCAATATTCTTTCACCCATTAGTTGACTACTGGAATTTCAGACTCTAATCCCATTCGATTTGCCGAAAACCTCGCTTTATTGAAAACGCATCACCTAATCCGGTAATATCTCTTTTGCCCAACGTGAATACAATTCAAAAATCCAATTCAAAAATTCAATTCAAAATAATGATTACAGCTTCAATAATAGTCCCAAATTTCTCATTCTACAAAAAAAATCTGGTTCATTGCCAAGTGTTAATTTCGAAGTGTATTCAATTTCTAAAAAAAAAAAAAAAATCAGTAAAAACAAGTAAAAATTGGTTGAGTGAGTGAAGGTTGAAGAGAAGGTTTGCGAGGAGTGCATCCTCGTGGCAGTACGAGAATGAAGGTTGCTCGTGGACGTCTGCGAGGACCAAGGCCGACGAAGGGAGAGGGGTGGATTTTTCTGGATGGCAAAGGGCGCGTCGTAGAAAGATGGTTACGATAGGGTTGGGGGTATAGGTGAGTCTGGAGGGTTTTGTACACCAGTGGAACGGAGAGACCAATCGAGAGAGAAAGAAAGCGAGAGAGAGAGAGAGAAAGAGAGAGAGAGAGAAACGAAAATAGGGGTTGGAGGGTGAACGGAGGGTTTTGACGCGCCTCTCGCGCCGGTATCGTCGCGCGGCAAAAGCATCGTCACTATGACAACGGTGACAAGCGGAGGTGTTAGTGCGCATCCGTGACCACGCCTACGTCACGTCTCGCGGTGTTCTCTGTGTACAACACGGGTACGAGAGAGCGGTTTGGTGACGTCAGTGAATCGTCGACGAGACGGTTGACGACGAGGCCGATGACGAGGGTGTCCAAAGCGTGGTACCGGGTCGACCGGAGCATTCGTTACCAACATAGGCATCGTCGGCGCCATGTCCGAAGACGAGATCGTGTTGCGTGGACCTCGAGGGGGGTATTGAAAGGGATGGGAAGACGGGAACGACCAGCAGCCGCCTGTTGCTACTTCGTCCACCAAGCTTTCCACCTTGCCCTCCCTTTGCAACCCCTCTAAGCCTCTTTCTCTGTCTGGTCTAGCTGATGCTTCCACTAGCAGGGTCCATCCTTCTCCTCCACCCAACCCCTTCCCTCTCTCTCTCTTTATCTTCCTCTTTCCTCCTTCCAACTTCCCCATCTGGCGCAATGCTTCGCACACCCCTCGCAAAACCACCCTCCAAGCAAACCCTGTACCCAATACTAGCCTAGACCTAGCTCTTTCTCCGTCATTCCACACTTTCCATCCCTCCCAACCAAAACCCCTACCGTCCCTCAACCAACCCTCTCTTTTTCTCTGCGTTCCTCCTCCCAAACCTCCACCCCTCGACTACACCAACCCTCCCTTGCCCCCCCGCGAACACCGAGCACCGAGAGCGCGCGAGAGTAGTTGCTCTCCGCCAGTCAGCGATCCGACTAGCCGCAAACACGCCGTTACGCATTATCCGCGTGTTTTCACGTTCCGTAACACCTCGCGTCTATCATAAACAAACAAACGAGAACTCTCATCGAAACACTGATAATCGACGACCGAACGAATAAACAATCTCGAAGTGGGGGGTTTTTTTGTTTGTTTGTTTTGACCACGCGGGGTCAATTGCGCCTTCTTGGATTTGTTTTGTGTATTTGGTTTGCGTTTGATACTTTTCGGAGGGACCATTCAATTGGACGTTGGAAGTAGAATCGGAGAATTGATAATACGATTAATAAATAAATTAATACATCTATATAAATAAATAAATTTTTTAAAATATACATATATATGTATGTATGTATGTAATATATAGATGTGGATATATCTATATATTTATGTATATAAAGTCACATATATATATGTGTGTACATAAAAAATATATATACGTATATATGTAAGAGCCAACGAGCTCGAAGGAGATACCAAAAAACTTTTGCTCGCGCTTTTCGAAAGAGTGGTCCGAAAGTGATAAACGAAGAAGGCAACCTTCCGGTCGCCTCAACTCGCAGACCGGAAAATACACTGTTAATCTCCAATCCAAAGAGCTGCGGAGGAAACAGAGGGGCAGAAGGGAGAGGGACAGCCAAGCAGTCACGCAATCGCAACGAGCTGAAAAACCGAAGTGCTCACCACGAGTTTGAGGATCGAGGTCTATGGATCATAGGTTAGCATTTTTATCATTGATAATTGTATTGTTAATATTATGGTGGTTTTTAACAAATATTTTTGCTTTTGAGAATCCAAACAAACCCAAACAATTTTTTTTTTCGTTTTTTTTTTATAAATTCCCAAGTTATAATTAACTTCCGGTTATTGGGTAACGGGAATATGACGTTAATGGAGAACGAACATTTTTGAAATTAATTGGCTATCTTTATTCACGTTATCGACGATTCTGCAAAATTAGGTCGTACTTTTTTTTTCTTTCGGTTGGAATTTTTGAGGACGAAATTGCCTGACGTTGTTACGTGGTCGGTTGATGTCCCTGGGCTTCGGGGAAACATCGATGCGCGGCAGGAGTGTACCGGCTTCGCTTTCCCGTTAAAATTCCTCTCGAAACGCTCCTGAAAAAAATGATTCTCGTATCGAAACTTCCAATGATTTTAGGACGATATTTTAGGGGTTTAAAAAACAAGGAGAAACTTTTAACGACACGATTTTAATAGTGTTTGATGCAGATTATTGGATACCTCGTTTTTTTTTGTTTATTCGCTGAAAAAATTAGTATCAAAAATTTGGGACGAAAAAGAAATTTGATTTTACATTCATAATAAAGTATTATTATTCTGTATCAATAAAAAGCCAAGTCTTGATGGTTTAACTGAATCTTCGTCGTCCAACCTAAAAGGCGAAAGGTAGAAACGTGAAATTCAGATGCCATGTTGATTTCGTGATTTAGGAACTAATTTCAGAAAATATTTTTCTAAATCGTGTTTTTAAGGGGGCAAAATAAATAATTTATAAAATTCCGGTATTCCTTAAAGGAAAATTCGGAAAAATAAAATATTCGGGTTGCGGAAAAATACAGAAAATAAATAAATAATAAAAAGAAATAAAATGAAAGAATAATAAAATACAGGAAAATTCGTACTCAGGCTTTTAGTCGAAAATGAAGAGTGACACATTCCACCGTTTTCTGAAAAATTAATTATCAAAGAAGTAAAATCGGGAGGGCCATTCGCTATAGGAATTCCGTCAATTTTGGGTATAAAACAATAAAAATTAAACAATCATTCCTCAAAAGGCCAAAAAGTATCCCCTCTATTAACAATAATTCTTCCAAAAGATGATGAAAATTTTTTTCATTTGGAACATTAAAAACGAGGTTAAAAAAAAAAGCTTTTCGAAATCAATTCAATTCTAATTTGGACATAAGGACGAGAGAACGTTTACGGGGGTGAGTGATGTAACCCAGTTGTGATCCGAGGGGGTTGTGGGATCGAGGGGTGGAGGTGGTGGTTAACTCGACAAATTAGTAAACGGGGTCGCGAACGATGGGAAGCAACGACGGTTATGGAGAATGACGATGGTCGTGGTGGAAGGGGGGGAGGGGGGAAAATTCACTCGGGCGTGAAGAGGGCGGGAGATTATGGAATACAGAATGATAGGGCAATCGCAAGACGAGGAAAAATTTGCATGTTACCGGGATTCATTCATTCGATACCTGCTTTGAATATATTAATAATGAATTTAATGAGGAAAATGAGAATTAATGTTTATTCATGCGTCAATTATCCCTCCGGGTACGAAAGATCGTGATAGTTTTACGAGAGACACGACGGATGGAATTGAAGGAAATTGAGAAAAGCGCCGTTACACTTAACCCGTACTTTAGGAAAAACAAACCGATCTGAATTCATTTAAATCGTGAGTTTGGAAAAAAGTATTCTTGTGTTTTTGCAAAAACACAAAAAATATTGATTCATGTAAACGAAATTGCCATCAGATTGGGGGTTCTTTTGGATTTTGAGGAAAAAATCGAAAAGAGTACAATAAAAAAAAGATGTTGCTAAAATTAAAATAAATAAAAACAAAGTTTTTTTTTCTTTCCATTTTGCAAACTGTCAAAAAATGTCCATTTGTTAAATTTCTGAAGATCATATGGGTGTGATTACATTTATTTGCTCCAACTTGGGGACCCAATGGATTGCACAACAAAAACATAAGAAAAAAAATAGACGACGAGTTCAGAAAAAAGTATTCTCGTGTTTTTGCAAAAACACAAAAAATAATGATTCATGTAAACGAAATTGCCATCAGATTAGGGGTTCTTTTGGATTTTAAGGAAAAAATCGAAAAGAGTACAATAAAAAAAAAAGACTTGATATTGTTAAAATGAAAATAATTAAAAACACAATTTTTTTTCTTTCCATTCTGCAAACCGTCAAAAAAAGTCCATTCGTTAACTTTCTGAAGACCATATGGTTATGATTCCATTGATTCGCACCAACTTGACAACCCAATGGATTGCACAACAAAAACATAAGAAAAAACGAGACGACATCGTAAACTAAAACATTGACTGAATCCCCAATATTTATCATAAAATAATAATTCGACTTGTAAAAAACTTATTTTTTCAAAAAAATTTCTCATTGCGGACTCTATTTGATGACACAAGCATTTATTTGATCACACCAATATCTGACATTCTCCATATTTATTTTTATTATTTTCGATAGTCTTTGAAAAACCAATCGTCACATCATCCCTTATTTTTTTGAGGATGCAAAACGGAATTTCCTTCGTAGTTTCGTTTCGATGATTGCCACTTGGAAGTTTGAGTTGGAAGGTGTTTTTAAAAAAAGTAGAGCATCGATACCGGTTGAAAGAACGAGCTATGAAAAGCAAACGCTCAAGAGAGGGTTGCTGGAAAAAAAAATGCCACCCTCCAGCAACACTATAAGGGTGAACTAGATCGCGGATGGGTGGACTTTGCACGAGCCAAGCGGTAAATTCGTTTACTCTTGGCAAAACAAGCATCGGTATGCACAGCGGATTCGCTATGTTTTGAAATAATATGGCATGCTAAATATGCGCATACGATATTACTTCTCGAGTACTCTTCTATACGTATACGTTGTTTCATCGCTGTATAAAGCACAGAAGTGACTATAGCGTAGAACACCCTACGTTTTCGAGCAACCTTATGGCCCACCTGTGCTTTCGCTTCCCGACGAATATCGGTCTACACCTGTATTTCTTCCGTTTCCGATTCCATCTAAAAATCGTACTTATTCATCTTAAACGTGAAACAACGTGCACTGAATATTTTTTTTCCGCTTCCACACCCTCGATATACGTACACTTCGAACGTTCATATCTCGTTCGTAAATTCATACGGTTGTTCTTTTCTGTTTTCTTCGCGTAGAGACATAAGTGCGCGATTGTTTTTTTTTATTTTATTATAAAAACAATACTGTGCTGGAAATTTCATTTTTTTTTCTTCGTTTTATACTTTTTGTAGATTATAAAATTTTTAGATCAGCTGGAAAATATTTTCGATTTTTTTTGTTTAGCTAGAAAATGTTTCTGGAAAATCTTGTTAGAGTTTCCTACCAAAAGCTTGAAAAAAATCTCGAAGATCTCAAAGATTTTATCTCGTTAGAACTCGAAATAACGAAATCGAAAAGTAAACAAATTATTTTCGTTGTATTCCAATGATGCAATTTAAAAAAAACAATGTATTCTTCATTGACATTTACTTCACCATGACGAAGATTTTTTTTTTCGAGAAAAAACGTAGGGGTGAAAGCTGGGATCGAGCTTTCTCAAAATTACGTTTTTCACTTACGTAAATGGAAACGGAGATTTGATAAATCTGTTTCCGATATAAGTATGTCTACAAAAAAGGAATTCGATCATTGTGTTCTTCTGCTTTCAACAATAATAATAAATTAATGAAAAAAACTTTTTTTTTTATTCTCGAAATAATCAATTGTATTAATAGCATGTATACAAGGGGTTGAAAACTCTTTTTCCCTAATACACGCATACCTGGTCGTAAATTTTTGAACTTGGTGAAAAATACGTTACAAATCCAACTTTAACTCTCGCAAAAATTCCGGTCACGTATGGGACCGAGAAAGATATATCTCGTCAAGAGGGTGAACAGGGGTGAGGACACAAGACGCTATTCACGTATCCCACTTTCGAACCTCATTTCTTCGCGCCATATCTAACCCGCCCTCGTGCTTCGGCAACTCTTGGTTCTATAGCCCTAACGTGTTCTTACAGCGTTTCGACCCTCAATTCAACTCTATTTCACCCCCAAAGACTTTTGTGTCTCGAATTCGACTATTCACCCTCGTATTGCGTGAAGCTGGATTTTTGTCCACAGTGTGTTTGCATCGGAAATCATGCTTCAATTTGAGCATCAATTTTGACAATTTGGAATTATCATTCTAGCCTGTATGTGTGAAAAAGGGTAGCATTTGAATAAATGGTTAAGGGTTCATCGAGAATTCATTTTTCTCGGAAGGAAAAATCATTCAAAATTGGTAATTGAATAGATATGCTTGATAAAGTTGATACGATCCATCAGGACTCGATTTCAATGACAGTTACGAGCTGACGTAATACACAAAAAAAAACTGATGGTTTATTAGAAAATTAAATGTTTTTCTAACGAAAATCGTTCTTTTTATCCTTTTACAATAATTTATATTCCATGACTTTAAAAGAATTTCAATTTTAATTTATCAATAAAAAATAGAATTAAAAATGGAAATCATCCCCCTAACTTGATCTCCTTCATCTATTCTTCACTCAGTGTTTAATATACGCTGCAAGTAGATTTGGCTATTTCGTGGGCAGCCTTTGATTTTTTTTTCCAAAATCAATCATTACCTCAGTGACGAAGCGTTTCTCGAAGGGACCTCTACACAAGTGCACATGACACTGAAGCCTGCATCGTCATAACGCGACGAAAATCCATCTTTCATTTCAAAATATTTTTCAGCCCATTGAAAATGGGAAAAGCACCTACGTGTTCTTTCCCGAAATTTTCGACTTCAATTTTCGAAAAAGGACTTTGTCTCGTTATACAAAGTCCTTAATACAAAATCGGTAGTTTCTGGGTTTCTGTCTGGTTTTTTCGACGATTTTATAAATTGTCGTTATGATTTTGACGATTTTGATAAATGTATTATTCATTATTATTATTACCTACATTATTATTTGTTATTATTATTATCCACATTATTATTTATTATTATTATTATCTACATTATTATTTATTATTATTATTATCTACATTATTATTTGTTATTATTATTATCTACATTATTATTTATGATTATTATTATCTACATTATTATTTATTATTATTATTATCTACATTATTATTTATGATTATTATTATCTACATTATTATTTATTATTATTATTATCTACATTATTATTTATTAATACTATTATCTACATTATTATTTATTATTATTATTATCTACATTATTATTTATTATTATTATTACCTACATTATTATTTATTATTATCATTATTATTAATCAAATCAATTTATTATTTATCTATTCAACTTTTCGACGATTTTGATAAACTTATCTCTTCCCCTCGACTTGGTCGTTACAAAAAAAAATAATAATCGTTTGTTCATATCGTAATCGAGAGTTGCGTCGAGGCGAGAATTTCTGCAGGGTTTCAAGATTCCATAGGCAGTTTTGAGAAGGTATATGGATAAGGAAAGAGGAGGGGGGGGCACTGCGATTGTCGGAGGTGCAACACGATCCGGAGCGTGATAAATGAAGCTCCCAGGAGAGAGATGCGATACTGAGAGAATTAGCAGCGGTTATATAGAATACAAGAGGACGAAGGAGGCAACGAGAGGAGGGGTGGAGGGAGAGAGGAGGAAGAAAAGGACAGAGCCGAAGTACCACCTACACTGAACGGCCGCAGGGATATCGGAGAGTACCTGGATGAAACTCGAGTCTCTTGGTCCACATAGGCATAGTACCTAGCACGGTTTTACCCTGTGAACACAAATTACTTTAACCGGAGCCTTTCGCAACTACTGTTCAACCTACTGACTCATACGGTTGAACACGACCGAATGATTAATGAAAGTGGCGAACATTCTCACTCCTCTCGCCCCTTCGCCCTTTTGTCTCTTCATCCATCTCCCTCTGTTTTACAGCAAGTAGAAAATAGCAGTGAAATACGAGAGGAGAAAGACCCAATAAATTTCGAATTTTTCCTATACGATATATCGACTACCCGATAACAAGTGAAAAATGATAAACAGAAAATTTGTAGGTTTATTTTTAAAAAATATTTACGGTTGAAGATAGTCTACAATTTTTTTGGAACGATTTTGATCCAATAAAAAAATATAGTTTTTCAATTTTTTTTTGTGTGATAAGAATGCCGCGAGGATACTAAAATAAATAGTGGGTGTGGGGTGGAGTAACGAATAATTGTTGTTTTTTTATAATGATGAATGTAATATTCTTAACGCGCGATAGTTTTTGAAAATCTTGGTTATTATGAAAGTGGTAAGGTATTGAAAAAAGTGTGATTGAAAGAAACTTCGATTATTAAAGTCGACAGTAATAAATTAAGAAGCCAATATAATTTAATTAAGCTATTTTTATATAGGTCAAAGAATGTTATAAATATTAATGCATTATTTCGTGTTGGAAAGTTTCAAGTAAGAACAAGAAAAAACGATGGCTAAAAAAATGAAGATCTTGGATGTTATGAAAGTAGCAAGGTATTGAAAAAAGTGTGATTAAAATAAAATTTGATTATCAAAGTAAATTGTTTTTATTAAGAAGCCAATATAATGAAAAAAACTATTTTTTTTACAAGTCAAAGAATGTTATAAAAATTAATGCATTATTTCGTGTTGGAAAGTTTCAAGTAAAAACAAGAAAAAAATAATGCCTACAAAAATAGTTTTCGAAAATCTTGGACATTATGGAAGTGAGAAAGTATTCAAACAAGTGTGATTAAAATAAACTTCAATTATCAAAGTAGACTGTATTAATAAAAAGTCAATACATAAAAATACGATTTTTTTCATAGGACAAAGATTGTTATAAAAATCAACACATTATTTCGGAAAGTTTCAAGTGAAAACAATAAAAAAACCATTCTCTAAAAAAGGTTTAAACCTAAATCAGCTTTCGGAATTTTTGCAAAATATTTGTTACAAATCCCCGTTAAGGATTTTAAAGATCACATGGTAAACATATGTTTGGGTTTCGAAAATTCCATCTTGATCAAGCTGAGATTCGTTACGACTAACGAATTATTTAAAAATTATTTGTTACAAATCCACGTTAAGGTTTTTTATGATCACGTGGTAAATATATGTTTGGGTTTCGAAAATTCCGTCTTGATCAAGCTGAGATTCGTTACAACTGACACCAACATAAAATTGGTTTAGTTTCTGGTAGAAAAATTACGTTTACTACGAAGAACCTGATTGCATTTGCCTATGGTAAGTGGACCAACCAGGTACAACGAAGACGAGATCTCACGTATGGACATTTTCGCTTCACATGTACATAACGCGTATCCTTGTATTGTACGACCAATCGGAAGCCACGAGACAATATCTCGAGCCCAAAATTTCCTCAGTGCATTAATCGGAGTAGCCCTTAATGAAATTCACCAAGGTAATGTTCTCGTGCTGTACAGGAGAGATGCCGAGAGGCTTCTCTGGCTCTCATGGTTACCGCTTCCGAGAGTTGAAAAGCCTACCCTTGCGTCAATACGTTACCTGCGTACTACATAGCCTCTAATCACGGGTATACATGCTGTTTACGACCCTTTACGTTATACATACGAGAAATGGATATTTTGGCAGATTCGAGAGATTTGGCTGTTTCGAGGACAACCTTTAATTTTTTTTCAAATTGGATCGTTACCTCGGTGAAGGTCCTCTAGTCAAGTACACATGACGTTGAAGCTTTCATCTTTGGAACGCGAGGAAAATCCATCCTTTTTCATCATCAAAATATTTTTTGGTCGATTTAAAATGGGAATGTTATTTGAGTGTTTTTTTTTCGAAAATTTCGACGAAACGCTTTGCTCCGTTGTACAAAGTGCTTTTTATCGAAAGTGAAATCGTATTATGCATTTTATCATTAAGGGAATAGAGTGAGAAAAAAAAGAAAAATCTATTTTATCACTTTATTATTACGACCCACAAATGAGCAAAAAATGAAAAACCAATTTCTTTTCACTCCGTAAAGGTAAACCCCAGCCTCCAAAACGAGCTTGCGTTTTTCTAAAACCTAATTCATTGAAGATATTCGAATTTGTCCGGGAATGTGTAAATGAATAAAAAATGAAAAATCCATTTTATCATTTTACCATTCTGACCCACAAATAAGTAAAAAACGAAAAATCAATTTCTTTTCATTCCATTCACGTAAGCTTCAGCCTCCAAAATGAGTTTACCTTTTTTCTAAAACCTAATTTATTCGAGATATTCGAATTTTTCCGGGAATGACGATAAACTACGAGAATCGTCCTCGACCTGTCTTGACGATGAACTTTTCCTCCGTGTATATTTTATACGGATGTACAGTGGGTTGCCAAATTATTATGGACAGTCATATTTTCGATCAATTTATGTCTTCGAGCACACTTGACTACACTTTTAAGAGGGGTACGTGTTATTGGAAAATATACTTCTACGTCCACAATTGTATGCCTATAACTCAAATTCCAAGTGGATTGTAAAAGCTAAAAAATTTCTTAATTTTGTTGTCGAAAATACGAATATTTCATGACAGTCCCTCATAATTTGGCAACTAACTGTCGACGATTCGTGAGGCAAGCGTCATCGTATGTATGTTATCTCGACCCTAGAAATTGTAAGTTCCCTGTGACGACGGATTTAATTGCAAAATATCGTGGGTTGTCGAACCATCGGGGGCAGTCATGAAATATTCGTATTTTCAACAACAAAATTAAACAAATCTTTTAGCTTTTAAAATTAACTTGAAATTTGAGTTATAAGCATATCGTAAACATAGAAATACATTCCAATAACACATAACCCAATTAAAAGCGCAGTCGAGTGTGGTCAAAGACAAAAATTGATAAAAAAAAAAATGACTGTCCCTAATAATTTGGCAATCCAGTGTACGTGTAGGCGGTATGTCCTGCTGGGGTATAATGCATCAGAGAGCTGCTAGCGTTGCAAAGCAACCTGGAGGAACCTCAGTAGAAGCAGGAGAGCGTGAGAGACGTATAGAAAGAGAAGCTTCAACATGGGGTTGGTCGAAACTACTGAACGTGAGGCCTCATTGCCATGAGAGAATGGAGTAGGCACTATACATACCAGAACCAGACTGAATTATACTCCGTTATGGTGGTGCTTCCTCTCCCTCTGTATGGCTCCCTGGGCTAACTCAAGAGGTCTCTTGCTTTCGCTTCCGGTCCCTCAAATCCCTCTGTCTCCATCCCTTCTTGTTTCAACGTACCGTGTGGCTACTCAATACATCCAATACATACCCTCGTCTCTTTAAGCATATCGACACGAGGATTAGGAAGGAGCCAGAATACCGAGAGAAATGAGGATAGCTCTCTTGGCAGATTGGGAGAGAGAGAGAGAGAGGACCTCCGCCACGCCTCGTCTCATCTCGCTTTCAACGTCAAGCTCAATCGAATTATCGATTGTCCTCCATTCTCCCATAATCACATGTATTGTTGTCCCATAACATCCCCTCTGCCTACGTTCTGCGTATTATTGTGTAGGAAAAGAAAAAAAAACAACGAACTCGTTTATCAGACATCTGTTGAGGACTCGTCTTCGTGAAGTCTGGTACTGGAGGACAGGGTCTTTCGAAATATGAAGGACGATTGGATCTTCTGTTTTTTTTTCTCGAAGCAGAAAACTTCGTTTTTTTAAGGACATGTCAAAATTTTTAATCATGATTTTTTTAACGAAGAAATTTTTAAATCGCAATTTCTCAAGAACGAAACATTTTTATTGTTCGAAAATTTGTGAGGTTATGTCGATGTTCGTCATGCCCTTAATCAATATCATTATATTTTTATGTGTTCTTTTAATTATATCGATTTGTTTTTTTTATTCGTTTCAGGTAAGTGTTTCGAGAGCTTCTTCCTTGACCTTTCATATCGAACGATGTAAGTACTCAGCAATGGCAGATCGGTACATGTTAATTGATCGTCACCAAAGAATTCTTTTTCCTTTTGGTGAAGACCCAAACGCACACGTACGCAATTTTCTTTTACGAAATTCCAATTGTCATAGTTGGTATCTTTGAAAAGCACTTGATGTACGATTTTGCATTTAAATGATGATAAGGTTATCAGTAGATAAAGTGATACGTGGGCAGACGATCGATAAATTGTACCATTCGATGATTACTTATTCCAAGTTTTGGTTTGGAAATCCAAACGCGGGTCAGTGGCTCTATTTAAAGCTCGAGTGACAATGGCGATTCAGTTTGTAATAAAAATGTAAATGAAGGCTCTCCGAGGGGAGGTGAGGTGGAGTATTCTCGTAGAAACGGAAAAACAAGTCTTCCCGAGCTCTCGTGACTATGGCCTGAATAACTTTTGATGCTTGGACTATCTTCTCGCTATCTTCTTTCGTTCTCTTTTCTACACCCGGAACTTCCGCTGTGAGAACTCTTCCAAAGGTTCGCTTTTCTTCGTTTACCCCTACTGATAATTCTCTTCTAGTTCCTCCCGCCCTCTTTCTCTCCTCTACGAACTCGGTTACTTTCCATTCTCCGACAGTTTTCACACACCCACGAAAAGTCCCTCCCTTTTTCTCACCCCCTCCCCTTGCCCAGCGAGTGCAGAAACACCTAAAGGACGTTGTTATGATTGCTAATGGAAAACTATCCAATTCAAAGAACAAAGCAAAGTAACGAGTTACTCAGGGACAAACGAGCCACGACCTGAACCCGGCGCCGACGAAAATCATTGAGGCGAGATACGAGACCTCACAAGACTTTTCGGAGGGGTTGGGAGTTGAAAATACCGAGGGTTGTTAACATTGGGTACCAGAACGCAATTGCACCAGTGTCGTCGTTCTTTTATCCAAAGGAACCTCTTCTTTTCCTCGGTAAAGGGACCAAAGTAAATTGACTCAGTCGTGTAGTTATTCTCGGTCCGCGAGGCAGAAAAATTGTCATATTTTTTTTTGCCCAACGAATGAAAAGGGTACACAGCGTTACTTTGTCACTTTGTGTGTTTTACATTTTGACTGCATGATTTTTTTTTTTGGAGGGAATCAACTCGGAATGCACTTAAGGATCGATTAATTAAATTGTTGAAGGACGATGTTCATTCCTTGAACGAAATAGATGTAAAAATAGTTTTTCTTGAGTTTTGGAAAAAATACAATTGTCAGGCAATTAGTTGATGTCCCTCCAGCGTACGCGTTGAAATCTCTTGGTCGTTCCTCAAATGTGCGGTCTTTCCATCTCACGTGGTAAAGATGGCTAGCTCGCTATTTCTTAACCCCCCCCCCTCAGTCGTTTCCTCTCATGGCTCCCTCATCCACACTTTTTAAGTTGGAGTCTGGGGGCTAAATTTAAATTTCAAAATTTCAATCTGGCTTGCAAATTCTGGAAGCGGCGCACGGGGTAGGGAAAACTCCTAGCGCCCCTTGGGGCGCTCCAGATTGCAGTGGCACGACATCAAAAGTCTTTTACGTCGGCCAATATTTTTTTTCTTTTTTCTCTTTCCCTCGCTGTACCATCTACGAGTCTTTCACTTCCAAGGACTCGACGGATGGCCGAGTTGATGGCAAGAGAGGGTCACCTCGCCTAGCGATTCACCCTCTGGTGAAAAAAAAAAAAATTGCGATTCGAATTACATCTTGTCCTTCTTCTTCTTCCTCATGAAGATGAGGATGAGAATGGGCAAGAAAATGAAGACAATAACAGCGTATTAGCGTTTCGGTAACTTCCGTAAATTTCATCTTATCTTTTCTGGTCTTCTTCATTAGGAATACTTCACCCACTGCTTCGGTAGGTCTTACATTCCTTTTTATCTCTCCACAAACAAGTCTCGAACTTTATATTCAAATTCCTGCATCCATTATTGCGTCACCGATAAAACACTCGTTATATAAATCACCACTTCACGTTCCATGGTCAACCCTCGTATCAGCTGCACAATTATCAAGTCATACGTATTTCAATATTTCAGTGAAACGGAAACAAAAATTTAAATTCTATTAAAATCGATCTGCAGTCTCATATAGGTTGACTAAAAAAATACGAAATTAGTGAATTATCTCTTCCTTAATTTTTCTGTACATTAACTTTTTTATAATTTAACCCAATTAGATTTTTGTAAAAATGGTATTTCATATATGAAAACCCAATTATTGGTTTTATCTCCAATATTTTGTACATATTATAAATACCATTTTTTGAAAAATCTTTTGGCCTCTCACTGGGTCGTTCTTCGTCGAAAAATTCGTGCTCGACGAACACGATAATTCCGAGGGTACCAACGATTCGAACACGAGAGTTTCATACACGAATCGACACGATTAAAATTCCAAACACTCGGGAAACCGTTTATCGTGAGAAAATCCATAGCAAGAGCTTCCCAAGAAAGATACTACGTCACGATAAAGTGGGGGGGGGGAAGCTGAAGAGTACTAGCAACGCGAAACAGCGGTAGAGAAGTCTCGAGGATTCGACATCAACGATACGCAAAGTTTGCACTGGAAAAGTCCTTGTTTTTTTTTTCCAACCTTTTGCTTTCTTTTTCCCGACGTGAGATTCCGAACAAATCGAGCGTGGCCTCGTTATTCGCGTTGGGAGTAGCGGTAGCCGGGGATAACCAACGATTCAAAAAGATCGAGAGAAAGATAGCGGAGAAAAGTTTGCATGTCAGAAATGTAAGTCGTAAGGGCAACTGAGAAATAGAAAGGAAAAACAGGGAGTGAGGGATAGGGTGAGGGGTGAGGGAGAAATAGAGAGGAGAAGGGAAAGACAGCAATCATCGAATCGAGAGATAAAATTTGATGACTGGAAGTCAAAGTAGCGAGGGAAGGGGAAGAAGGGAAGTCCTTCGTGGCTGTCTCGTAGTCTGGGAGGATTACGGTCCTAGAACGACTCGTGTCCCACGTTTGCGTTGTACAGAGGGCATCTACCGTACGTAGATGTGGCTCGTTTTGAGTACGAAGATAGATATGGAGTATGAGGAGAAGTGAGACTTTGGTAGTAATTCGTAGTCGCTGCGGATCGTTCAGTTTCACTGTTACGATCGACGATTGAACGCAGCAGCCACAGGAACTCGAACGGGGATGTAGACGCAAGCGAGTATAAAAAAAAAAAAAAAAAAAAAAAAAAGGAGAAAAACAAACGGGAGGAACCAAGGGGACAGCGAAATAATCCCAATAACTATAGGAAAGGGATAGGGCGGATATAAAGGGACCCTGAAGCTTCCTTGTCGATGATTACCCCGGTATCGAAAGATCAACATCGCGAGTGACATAAATATTCACCGATATCCAAGGTACCCTCTCAACTCCCAAAGATTCTTCGTAGATCGTGGCCCTATGAGCATAAACTCAGTTTCCGCATCGGAAAGAAACCCGAGTTTTGCCAAGATCTCGTAACCCGTACCATCTGAAAAAAAATAAAAACCCCTTCAAAGATTCTAATTTTATTTATACGACATTTACGAGACGCGTGTGATCCCCTCTCGCGTAATCCACTTGCTCGTAACCCACCCATCCGAAAGTTTCTCTCGAACATCGCGGGGTAGAATTTTTTTTAACCAGCCAATATGACGCCCCCTTCAGCCTGAAGAGTTAGTTTGGCCTTTGCTCTTCCTCGTCATACTCGTAGTCTTCGAAATGCTGAAACGAGAGATGAGGGCTCTTCTTTTACACCAAGCATACAAGACGGATAGAGACCGAGGAAACAGACACTACGAGAGAGAGAGAAAGAGGGATAGGGATGAAGAGAGCGAGGGTTAGAGACTCTTCGAAAACTGGCACGATTCCTTGGCTTCACGTCGAAAAGTTTTAACGAGATCGATTTTACGCCCTTTCCATCTCCCTTCCACTTCACGGGAGAAACTTTTTACATCTGCGAAATGCCCGGATGACGTTTCACCGACTGTCGTGAAGAAGCTCCCTCTATTCCGAATCTTCCCTCTATCTTACTCGAACACTTCACGATGTGTCTGTGGGTGTGTAATATATTTGTTCAGCATCCAGCGACCCTAGAACCCATTTTGTCAGTAGTGACAGGGCGGGTTTGATCAGACCGTGTTGATCACAGCTGTTCTATCTTTCGATCGGTATATAAGCGTCAATCCTTTTTCCGGTTCCTTCGTACCTATTTTTTAAAAATATATACATGGTCCATCTCAAAAGTAATGAGCCTAATTTTTTTCCGGACGCGAGTGTACATTCCCGCGCTCTCCGACACTTGGGGCAGGTGGTGAGATGTCTAAGCTGTGAGACGCAACCCGAGTCAGTCGGCTCTGAGCTGTCGGAGCGCTAGGCGAGATTTTTTCGAACCTCTGTTTTGAGTTTTCGACACGGCGCGATGGAGTCAACAATCGAACAACGCTGCGCAATTAAATTCTGCTTTCGTCTGGGCAAGAATGCAACGGAAACATTTTCGATGCTTCAAGTTGCCTTTAAGCAGAGTTTACACGGAGCCAGTAATGCTGGCGGCAGTCCTGCAGCAAGCCAGCGTTGGCCTGGCTCCTGTTGTTTATACGAAGCCAGTAATGCTGGCGCCAAATTCCAAACAAAAAAACAGATACCCATACCGTACGGACGTTCGCCAGTGACTGGTGAGATGCGTCTATACGTGTCCGCAGCTTGGTTTGGCTTGAAAAACTGTTTACACTAGGCAAATACCAAGCCAACACTGGCTGCCAATAAGACTGGCAGCCAGTATTGGCTTCGTGTAAACTATGCTTTAAGGATAGTTGCTTATCCTACTCCCAAGTGAAAAAGTGCCATAAGGCGTTCAAGGAGGACCAGGAAGAGGTGTTTGACGAACCGTGGTCTGGACTCCCGACGACCTCCCGATGCCTATTTCGAAGAATACTAATGCTTTGTACCGATCCGATCAATAAAACAATTTATTTTTCAAAAGGCTCATTACTTTTGGGATGGACCATGTATATTTTCACTAGCCGTGTATCTATCTTCAATTTATCGGCAACCCTCCTCACCCCAGTCTGTCGTCCTTCCTATTGGGAAATGCTCGCGGACGCCTGGCGCGGCCCACCGTGTTATTAGGGTTATGCAAATATCGGTAGCACGCGCAATAACCCACGTCCCTGGTGCTTGTTTGTTTTGTAATCGGAGTTTGCAAATAGAGCGTCATCGTCGAAGAGAAGGATGTTCGATGCCGGTCGCAGCTTGGTGTATTCTCACATCCGTATCCCTCCTATGCACACTAGCTAGGATGCATTAATATCGCGAGGATCAGGTTACTCGTGTATGCGGAATGTGCGAAATTCGTTCGTCCAGCAAAACTCGCAGCCAGTTTCCATCCGTATATCGATTTATATACACGCCTAGATTCTATTTCTATGAGGAATAGCAATGCTTACGATCATAACAAACCAACCTTGCGTAACGTACCGGCAATCCCACATGGCCGTTTGGAACTGTATGGACGGATAACAGCTATATGGGTTCTGGTGATAAAGGCTGGTGGATATTCGTACTGCTATTAAAATCGTATTTTCTTCAATGCCGTGGTACCCCATTGTCCATAGCTCGGATGACGATAAAGGTTACCCCATAACATTAGCCCACTGTACTCCAGGGAACATTGACGATGAGAGGGTTATAAATGTATGAGTCGACGATATCGTTTTCATCGATCCAAGTATACCAAGATCCCCTTCGATGCACCAAGGGAAATTGCGACGGAAACGATTGCTTGAAGTCTCTTTAGGTCGCGAACGAAAAAGACACTTTCCAGTAAACACTTGTCGGCATGCAAAAGATGGCTGGAATCGATTGGACATCATTTCTAGTTTCGCCTGGTCTTCAACGAACACGTAATCTTTGGCTGCAAACTTCACGCAAAGTGTTACTACGACGTTCGTTTCTCCCTCTATCCCACTCTCTTTCTCTAGATTTTCCATGGAAACTCCGGTATGGCGAGGGGAGGCCTCTATCGGAATGCTCTGAATTTCGTATGCAAACCCTCGCCGGAGCATTTTGCCTCGCTGATAAATCACCTTACCATCGATATATACAGCTTAGCGTAGCTGAAGTAGCCTCAACTCCTTTGCCGCCGTTTTCATGCCACCGAGGTGTTCCCTCTCCTTCGCCACTATCGATCATCGTAAAAATAACGAGGGTCTGCCGGATTCTCCGCCGTCGCTCCAGAGACGCGCCCACGAAACAGCTCCCGTCGAATCACCACCCCTCTGACTCCTCCAGCTTGCAACCCTGGTAAATAGAAACATCTGCTTTCGAATTCCGGACGTCTTGCGGTCGCGCGAGTTCGACCGGAGAAACTTACCGTCGCGAATATACCAGAATATTCTTACTTTGCACCGGGATTTTCCGGTCTTCGAGGAGTCGATGGAGGCACCCCTTTTGAAACGAGAAATGAACCAAATCCCATTAGAACATTCATATGTCTGTGGTTGGAATTCGATTTTATTTTTAAGAATAATCGGTAAATTTCATGGATGCAGGGTCGATCAACATACTTTTCGAGAAAGTCTTAATGTCTGGTGATGTTGTTTATGAAATCCTTGGACTCCATGAAATTGTTTGGAAGAACCTGTCGAGACAAAAAATGACAATGACCAAGTCTAGAGTGACGGTCACCAATAAAAATTATGGCAGACCCATTATCTTTGCAACATTGTCATTATTGGATGTTTTATTAGCATCAATGTAATCGAGTTGCTGTAGATTATTATTGTGATGAATTAACAATTGTTGTTAATATTATCACGAAGGGTGATCCGAACGCGCAATTTCTGCGACGGTTTACAGCGTTTATCGTTTCGTTTGCCGTTGGCACTCGGAGGTAGAAGTAATCGCAGAAATAAACGTTCCATTATCCCAACCGTATCGAAGTTCTGTTGCGGCCATCTTCGCAATCGGTTGTTACCTGCTGAAAAGTTCCATTAAGCTGACTTGAGCGTAGTTAGGTCTCATCATGTCCATAGGTCAGCATGGACTTCTTGCCTTCCAGCTCACGGAGTGCCCCCAGTGACGTTGGAAAGCTGGTTTCTGGTTGTCTTAGCCTGGAATAGAAAGTTGTTGCGTTGGGGGTTGGTGGATTCTGTATCTTTGCAGAGAAAGAGAGAGAGAGCCATAGCGATGGAGTAACGAAGCCATCGGTTTCTTCCTCCACTTGGTGCAGCGCGTGCCTAACGACCATCTTGAAAAGAGTATTACCTCGTCTCGAAAATATCGGGTGAGTTCTCGAACTCCTAAGCATTTTGTCCACGTGAGGCACTTTCGTAACCATTAGCTCAATGGCCGCTGCACCAGAAACACAGAGATCGCTAGTGTTGCTTTCTCGTACACAAGAATCCAAAGTGTTCTGGAAATAAAGCCTAACGACCGTTGTACACGACGAACAATTATTGGGTAAGCCAGAAGCTGCTCGTTTGTGTCCTTCTCTACAGGCGTGTCGAGCTTGTCGGGTTTTGCGACGTTATAGAATTTCTTTATCCACTTTGACCCACCGGTGACTTCAATATTGCCGAGAAGTGGCGCGTGGGGGAGTCAATTTTTCAACTCAGCGGTAAGGAAATTGGCAAGAGTTTCTCACGGTTAACTCGCAGCCTGGAGAAAGATGGGAAGCGATGCTGTTAGTGAATCGTCGGTCTCGAAGTTGCACTTCCCGGCCAACCCGTTACGGCTATTGCGGAACCTAGTAATACTTACGTGGTGTACTTTAGCTAGGATAAAACAGAGAGGAAGACAGTAGTGGAGAGACCTGGAGGGGGAAGAACGACGAAGATCGCACGGCATGACTCCCGGGAGGGTCGTGAGTTTGAGTTTCGCGAGCCACGAAGAGACCCAACAGCAAAATGTGGGCTTCCAGTGTACCCGTGTGCGCTCGTAATGCTTCGAGGAGAGGTCGTACCGTTGGTGCAGTTGGGAAGACTCACACCTTCCAGTGAAGAGCAGTAGGAATTACCACATGCCTGCTACCCTAGCATGAAAACTTGGCAGGAGGGCTGTCGAAGTATAAGGAACATCATTGGGGGGGAAGAGCTACCTAGGAGGACCGGAAGATGCGGAAAACGGCGCAGTGACTCGGAGGCTAGACCAGGAGGGTTGGACGACACGAAAGTAGAGGCGAAGAGTTCTGGCTAGACGTCTGCCTTCACCCCAGCAAAGTGACATTATTGCCATATAAATTGAGATATAGAGTGGTACGCGCTGCTGGCGTCGTGACGAAGAAGGTCGAAGGATCAGCCGAAGCAGTTAGTCTTGATTATCCGTGACTGTTGGAGCTTCGCAATCCAAACTGAACCAGCTTGGCTCGGTGGAGGACATCCTCTGGTGATGATACCCGAGCAAAGCACCAGTGTACATTCGAAGCGTATGCTTTCGCAGTATCCATTGCGCAGCCTGCATACCAGTGATTTTGGGGGGGCAAAGATGCATTACTCTCCGTGATTCCACCCCGCAGCCAAGAAGAAGCCATTAATGCAAGACCAACGATATTTGTCTTCATTACAACGTCTGGAATAGCCAACGGTATCAAACTCGATGATCCCTTTATTGTCAACCAATGAATTCAACTGATCTACAGAATAATAGAGTTAAGTCGACACGGAATATACGGATATAGGTCAAGAATTTAGATCTCGAAGATGGTGGAGCAAAGTCGATCAATCCTACCGTCAATCAAAACGATTTCAATCAGCATCCCTGATTTTGTATCTCGACGTAGTGTTTCGTTAAAAATGCGCGTTTCAAGTGAAAAATCGAGACTCACTACGGTGGCTGCATACGCAATCTTCCGCACTTTGATACAAATCGAATTTGGCGGTTCAATCTTGAAACAATAGTGGAATCGTAAGACGAACGACTGAAGAACAAGAGCGAAAAGAGGATGTTCCCTTCGCGAGAGGCGGTAGCTTTATTGAAATCCAGTCAATCAACGTCGCGAATCCCCGCGTTGCTCTCACCGAAACCCACGCTCTACGCGAGGGAACTCTTGGTTTATCCTACTTTTTTTTACTCGAGCTTCGGAATCTCTCCGTCTCTTCTTGGGGTACAACAAAGAAAATAGGTGGGCTTGAAAGGACGAAACGAGATGAAGGGGGTCGTAGGACGAGCCCTTGGAAAGAAACAGGTTGAGGGAGATGAAGCGACTTTATATATAAACTCTGGAGACAAATGGGTTTGCGGGCTTTTCCAACGGCGCCAGGAACCTCGCCGCAGTGTAGAAACAGCAGGTGTATCGAGCGAAATACAGTAGGAAATTGCTGGTCTCCAACGGTAATTAAAATGTCTCCAGCAGCAAAGTTAACTTGCCGCTTTAGGTTCACCACCCTTGGGCTTTCATTTCGTTCTACAACATTTTCTCACTATAAACACTGATGTTTTTCGTTCTATTACTGGCGGACCTTCGATATAAGATTCCCTTGTTGAGCTCCCGAAGCTTTGCTACACTCAAACTGGAGAATTCCGCTAAAGCCTTTTCTCAAAGCGTCATAAATTTTTAGCTGAGTAATGACGTAGATATGTTTGCAACCGTAGTATAGCGGAACTTCTCGCGAGCTTCGCTCGAGTCGACTGTTTAAAAGATTAAGGGCGTAAACTAGTTTATTCAAGACGAGGAGCGAAGTGGCCTTAACTGTTTTCTCTTAGGAGCTATCGCGACAGATGTTTATATACGCGTATCCAAAACGTACAACAGCGCTACTAGTTACCCATTGCTGACTCACAGTTCCACCATCTACAGTCACATTCCCCAACGCGGAATACAAACACGACTACCTCCGGTTAATCTGCATGTTGGCGCATCGACAACGTTTGCCGTGTATAACGGACCAGCTGTGACCTCCCAGTAAGAAAAAAAAACTTTCGCCCGGCAATTTTGATGAGAAGGAGTTGTTTGCTAGCATTTCGAAACAAGGCCATTTGCTACTGTAGAAAATAGAGGGAGAATCAGAATTTGAAAATATTTTTGGCGACGTTCCTTCAGTTGTAGCCTAGATCTTGAGTCGTGTCGTTCATTGACGAATGAATCAAATAAATCAGGTTTTCTATTATTGGAAATAGGATAATCATGAAGTTGCTTAAAAGATAACGAAAAGTTATCTAAATAATTGGAAATTACTTTGTTGGATAAAAATGAAACGGATTCTATATAAGGTACCCCTTAAGACCCACCGTATTTGTTTTTAAGTACAAAAAAAACTATGAATGTTGAAATAAAACAAAAATGTTTATTTAATCATTTATTCAATAATCATCGTATTAATAATAATTTTAGTTCAGTAAACAATGTTCACTATTAACTATAATCTTTTCTAAAAAAAGCATCTTCTGGACCTTATTCAGACCACTGTTCCTAATAAGTCCATATCCGTTATAACTTCGTACAAAAAAAAACAAGAAATAAATAATCTTCAATTTTAAACCCAAACAAAATGTATAGTGCTGATAAACCACTACGTATAATTAGAATAAAGATTCACTAAGTAATATTAAAAACATTTTTTGTTATTCGATACTTTTTGTACATCGAAATTTTAAAAAACGCCAACAATTGCGGCCATTCAAAGTTAAACACTCGATGAAGAGAACTCAATCCGTTTGACTTTTGGATATTACAAATGTGGACTTTATTAGGCATTGGGTCTAATTAGACATTCGAAAATATTTCGATTTTTCTTTTATGAAGAAACAATCACACGAACATACTTTCGTTGATTTTTGCCTACACGGGATCGGATTTTCAAAAATTAGGGTTGGAAATACAGATAAATGGTACCGAGTGGTATACTCGGTAAGAGGACTCGTAGTCAAAATTTCAACCAGTTCGGTATCTCTTTTACGTTGAGATCGAATGAGATGATCCTGAATAAGAAAGAAAAGTGGCACTCTCGTCGTATATATGGATGGCCAATGCGAACGATGGTTGGAAGCGATGAGAAATTTTCTCCGTCTGTCCTGCTCGTTCCCTTTCTCCCCACGGCTTTTTTCTCTCCCCAGGCGCACTTCCGGAAATCGATCACGACTTTCAGTAGTTAATTAAACTCCAAGTTATTAAATCCGCAAAAACCGGTACTATATCGATGCTGCTATCATCCATGGAACGTTCTTTCGTTCACTCGCCCATCTTTCCCACAACCGATCCCCCTGGCTTCGAGACTAGATCGAATCCCTCTTCCTCCAGAAGGCCTCTATCTCTCGTCCCTGGTGGCTTTGGCTCTATCTCTTCCAAACCTCCACTTCTTCTGCTTGTTTTTTTCCTTCCTCTCCTTTTCGTCCTGTGCTGATGTCCGATGGAGCTCCAATCCGTCACATACATAACTTGACTCTTTTCCTCTCTCTCTCTCTCTCTTTATCTTTTCACTGCTGACTCGTTATAACGCTGTTGGGATTATTCTTGCCTCGAATTTTCATCAATTCTTTCTCTTTTTCTTTCTCTCCACTTTTTCTGACCATGATTCTCTTCAGGGTGTCCCCAAACACAATTTCGTCGTTCTTTTTTTTAACCTACAATAAAACGACGTTTTTCTGTTTTTTTTTTTGGTTTTTGAAATACACATAATTGTGAATTCTGTAGGATTTAAAAAAAAGTTGCTTCTGTGTTTTCATTAGGACTAATTAAAGTTTCCTTTCCGGCTAATAAAAATTCTTTTTTAACGTCGGTTTTT